>AWWV01013658.1:0-71648 GCA_001974805.1 Corchorus capsularis | reverse complement strand
CTTGACAACAACCTTTTCCCATTACGCAGAATAGCTCGGTGTACCTATACAAAGAAGAACTTTAGAATGAGAGAATACCTGCAGCTAACATGGGCCGAATTTTAAGCCGGATTGTTATATTGTTATAGTTACAGTTGTTCACCGGTCACCAACTTCTTGGGAAGATTTAAAGATAAACCCAGAGAGAGCAAAGATGATATTGGAAAAGAGTAATAATAAACTACTATAAGAATTGAAGAAAAATAAAAGAGGAAGAGAGAACCAGACCTAGAAAAAGAACTGAAAAATCCCAAAGCCTTCATCGTTCATCTTTATGGCCCAATTAAAATGTTTCAGTCTCTCCCCCTTTTAGAATCAAAGCACTGGGAAAACAACAATTAAGTATGATGGAAGAGGAATACATGCGACTCCAAGCAAATAGAAATCAACAACAGATAACAAAAATGGCAAAATTCTAAAGAACAGCACCTTTGAATCAAATAAATCTAGGAATTCAACTTAGAATCGCTTTGCAACAACTGGTATGTCCCCTCAAGACTCCATGGCAAAGAGTGGAGGTGTGGAGAGTATGCAAATTGTCTGTCGTTCAAAACACTCAAAACCGTGGTGAAACCCAATACTAATTAGTATTTTTTTTGTAATTTTTGTTTTATAACGTTAGAAGTTTAGTCAATATGAATTTCATCTAGGAAGTAATTTAATCAAATAAGGTATCTTTTAAGTCTCGTAACAAATGAAAGGACCTCGTGAGGTAGATTTTTTTTTTGGCACAAAACCAAGAGAGGTAGATTTAATCAATATATTGTAAATTAAGATAATTAATATATATATAATTATTAATAAATTAAATGGCAGTATAGAAATATATTTGACAAATAAGGGTATAATAGGCGATTCAAAAGTTTTACAGATGAACGTACTTTTTAATATAGTATAAATAAATCTAAGAGGCAAATTAAGTCACCCAACAAACATACAATTTACTTATTTATTTACAGGTAATAAAATAAAAGTCTTTCTCCCTCTCTCACGCACACAAATTCTTCCAAATTGAACTTTTCACGCAACATTCTCAACAGAGAAAAGTTAATAGCAATACCACTCCCATAATGGACGACCGTCATCGTCATAAAAACGTGCAATACATTCCCAGTGGATAATGTATCCGCATTCAGAATTGACACACTCAAGAGCCAACTCTTTACAAGGATCACCGCACTTGAAGCATTCAGGAAAATAATAATGGATCTTTTTCACGAAGATGAGATCATGTTCATGCAGTTGATTTGATTGTTTGTATATCTTCCCCAGTTTCATGAATGGGTATTTTCCTATTCCAAGAACACAATCGGGATGCGCAGAAGTGTTACAAATTGCACAATGATAAAACCAGAGACTTGGGTTTCTGTCTTGTTCACAGATGTCACAGAAATGAGTTAGTGAATAAGTGTTATCATCATGATATGTGAGTGTCAGAAGATGTTCATCACATTTGTGTGGAGCTTTACGTGGCAATACAAGACACCGAAGATGTAAAGCAAAATCACTGCATCTCTTGCACATGAAGGCTCCCCCTGCATAACCATCGACACGATAACCACAAGCATTGCAAGGCCCTTCATAGTCGTGATAATAAGATAGAGGATGTTGGTGTCCTTGACATCTGAGAGTATGATTAGGAAGTACACATCGCAAGCACATATGATACTTGCATTCATCACATTGATAGGCAAAGCCATTGCAAACATACCGACATCGATAACATCTGAAAATCTTGTCTGAAACCAAGATAGTGGGATGTCCGCATGAAAAACGGAACCAAAGATGCTTCTTCTTGGGAAATTCAGCACATGTCTTGTGAAGCAAAAAATCACATTGGGATTGGGAACAATGATAATGAAATGGATCGCCTGAGACTGAGATAGATAATGTGCACCCATCACAATATTTATTATTAATATTGTGATCATCACTATTTAACATGATTAAGTTATGAAGATGACTGAAATGTTTGATTTTGGTGGCTTCCCCATCTTTATTTCTCTCCAATACCGACATAGATGACTCCATAGATGTATCAGTATCACCTATCATCAATTTGCCATCTTTATATTTTTCTGGATCTATTTCTTCGTACCAATATTGTGTGATCCTCTGCTTCATAACACAATTGACATGCACAATAAAATGGCAATGTAAACAAGAATAACTCCCATAACATGTATCCACCTTTTCAAGGCAAACTACACATTCCCAAGATGAAGAAGATTGCTCTCCTTGAAGCTGAAGGAAATAGGTATGGAAAAGCGGATGTTGAGGATGCCAGAAGAATCTGATAATACGTGGCAATGAAGTGCATTCGCTATGAACTAGAAGGTTGCATTCTAAACACAAATAGGGAAGACCACCCTTTTGCTTAGTGCCACATGCATCACAAGTGAATGGGGAGTCTCTCAAAAATCGGGTGAATGGGTGTGGATGATGTTTTTCTTGAATAATAGGTGGAAGTGGTGATGACAGACATGAAATGTGGATGGTAAAATTGCAAGGTGGACAATGATAACAAAATCTATGTTCACGGATATTTTTGCAGAACGCACAAGTGAAATACTTCCTAAACTGTAGAAAAAGAGGATGTTTACGGTGGAAAGGGTGATTGATCTCATGAGGTAGCTCAACACAGTTTTTGTGAAGCTTAATACCACTATCAAGGCAACAATAAAGAGAATCAAGTAAGGGTTCCCAACACACAAAGCACTTTGCAGTAGTCTCAACAACTTGTTCCATACCATTATTATTTCCAATAGATGGATCTTTGTAAGAAATGCCTTGAATTGGCTCTCCCAAATGTTTTTCAGCCATGCTATATGTAAATAAAGCACATTTGATGTGTAACTGCATGCAAGAACAATAGTACACAAACATCTCACCATTCTCACAGCAAAAATCGCAACGATACCACCGCCACCAGGCAGGTGATTCGGGTAAAAGGCGAAGAGGATGGTCACGATGGAAAGGGTGATGAATCTCCGAGGGTGCCTCGGCACATTGCTTGTGGAGGAGAAAGCCGCACTCCTCCGCGCAGCTAAAACTCGGACCAGTCATAGCCTCCCCACACCTCGAGCAATTAGCAGCGGCTTTGGCTTTGGCTTTACTCTGATTGCTATGCTTTTCATTGAAGATGAGTGGATGTTCATGCACCAACTGTTGGGATTCCATCTCTCTTTTCTCTGTCTTATGGAATATATATGGATCAAGTATGTATTATATTATATGATTGTTATGGGGAAAGTAGGGGATTGAGAGAATAATATTATTTAAAGCCTGTTTTGAGCAAGGTTTGGAGTGAAAGAAAGAATGGGTGGGTATTCTACAAGGGAAACACAATGCAAGGGATCAATGGTGATATATTTTATCTATTGTTTCAATATTTTCCCTTTTATAGTGTTGGCAGAGTTCGAAACCTTTTTTGGGGTGGGAAGGGGAAACTTTTTTTTTGGTAAAAGGGAAGGGGAAACTTCGATGCCTAATAAATGTAGATTCTATTGAGTGAAAACTAAAAAAAGAATACTTGATGGCTCCCTAAGAAAAATTATATATTCGAGACAATATACTTAACTTTGGTAAGCTATACTTAGCTTGTTAGGGAGGCAAGTTATTTTTGCTCCTATATTGCCCTGCCTTTCTATAAAGGAATATCAAGCCTAAATTTGGCTATTGACCTTCAAGTTTACACAATCAATATTTGCTTTCACTGTACTAGAAATGGATTCCACTCATGAGTCATCCCTAGTCTATATAATATATATGCTTGGAAGACGACTTATAAGTTCCTAATTTCTATGCTTGAAACCAAAAGGTCTGATAGCTTAGAAAATAATCGAAAGTAATTTAAGGTCATGATTAAGCGTTTTAAAGTCCAAAATTTAACGTATATTAATTTGCATTCTAGATGGAATGGTATTCGAAAGCAATACAACCCATACAATAACTTTGTTAAAATATGGTCGGATTTAGATACATTGAAACATAAATATATGAATATGAGAAGCAAATAAAGGCACCCCATACAAACATATATAAATTTATTTATTTACGTGTGAATAAAGACACCTCTCACACACACACACAAATAAAAGTACAACTTAATTAGACTCCTTTAGATTAGAAGGTGCAATACAATCCCAATGGACGATGTAGCTGCATTCAGAGTTGACACACTCAAGAGCCAAATCTTGACAAGGGTCACCACATTTGAAGCATTCAAGGTAATAATGGATTTTCTTGACGAAGATGAGACGATGTGGATGCAGCTGATCTAAGTCTTTGTAGATCTTTCCCGGTTTCATGAATGGGTATCTTCCAAGAACACATTGGGGATGTGCAGAAGTGTCACAAATTGCACAATGATAAAACCAGAGACTTGGGTCTCTGTCTTGTTCACAAATGTCACAGAAATAAGTTAGTGAATAAGTGCTATCATCATGATAGGCGAGTGTGAGAAGATGTTCATCACACTTGTGTGGAGCCTTTAGCGGTAATTTAAGACAATGACCATGCACAACAAAATTGCATTCCTTACACTTGAAGGGATAGTATATATTCTTACCGCAAGCTTTGCAATTCCCTTCATCATACCCAAAATGATAATACAGTGGATGATCATGTCCTTGACATCTGACAATATCAGGAATTACACATGGCAAGCATGTATCAAACCACTCACTCTTCATAATTACATCAATAAGAAAAGCCATTGTAGACATACCTACATCCGTAACATTTGAAAATCTTGACTGAAACCAAGGTGGTGGGATGTAGGCAAACATGAAACCAAAGATGCTTCCTCATGGGAAATTCAGCACATTTCTTGTGAAGCAAGAAATCACATTGGGAACAATAGTAAAATGGGTGATCTAATGAGATAGATAATGCACACCCATCACAACATTGATCATCCTCTACATTAATTTTCTCGTCACTTAACTCTAAGTTATGTTCATGGCTGAAATGTTTGATTCTGGTGGCTTCTCCATCTTCATTTCTATCCATAACAATCATAGAATCCTTACAAGCATCAAAATCGTTGAATTTGTCATCTTTATAATCTTCTGGCTCTATTTCATAAAACCATTTTTCTTTCTTCCTTGCACACTTCACATGCACAATGAAATGACATGTAAACAAGAATAGCTCCCGAAGCCTAAATCCACCTTATCAAGGCAAACTACGCATTCCCAACTTTTAGAAGAAGATCCCTCTCCTTGAAGTGGAATGAAATAGTTATGGAAAAGAGGATGTTCATGCAAGAAAAATTTGATAGCACGTGGCAATGAAATGCATTCTTTATGAACTAAGAGGTTGCATTCTGAACATGTATAGGGGAAACCACCCTTTTTGTCAATGCCACATGCATCACAAGTGAATGAGAAATTTCTCCAAAATCGGGTGAATGGGTGTGGATGATGTTTGTCTTGAATAATAGGTGGTGATGAGAGACATACAATGTGGATGGTAAAATTGCAAGGTGAACAACGATAACAATATCCAAATCGATCAGTATCTACGCAGAGGGTGCAAGAGAAAAACTGACCAGTAAACTGTAGAACGAGGGAATGTTTAGGGTGGAAAGGGTGATTGATGAGCTGGTGAGGTAGGTCAACACACTTTTTGTGAAGCTTAATAATGCCACTATGATCAAGACAAGAGTAAACGTGTGAATCAAGTAAGGCTAAGGGTTCCCAACACCCAAAGCACTTTGCAGTGCTCTTAACTTGTTCCTTTCCATTATCTCCAGTTGAATTGGAAATGGAAATGGATGGATCTTTGCAATCAATTCCTTGAAGCTCATCTCCCAAATTTTTTTCAGCAAAGTTGAATGTGAATAAAGCACATTTGATGTGTAAGTCTATGTTACAAGCACAATGGTACACAAACATCTTACCTTCTTCCCCGCAAAAATTGCAAATATACCTTCTGCTTCTGTATTCTGCAGTGGCAGGTGGATTTGGCAAAAGAATAAGAGGGTGATCACGATGGAATGGATGATTCATCTGCAGGGGCGCTTCCGCACATTGCTTGTGGACGTAAAACCCGCACTCCTCCGCACACCTGAAACTCGGAGCCGTCATAGCCTCCCCACACCTCGAGCACTTAACAACTGCTTCGGCTTCGTTCTGATCATTGCTCTGCTCTTCATTGAAGATCAAAGGATGTTCATGCCCCAAATCTTGGGATTCCATATGGATCAAGTATATATATATATATATATATATGAGGCTGTAATATTTATGGGGAAACTAGAGGCTTGAAAGAACAATATATATAACAAGTCAAGGAGGAGTGTTGGTTTGAAGGAAGGTTGGAGTGAGAAATTAAAGAGTTTAGTTTTCGAAAAGGGAAGTAACAAGGAATGAATGTTGAATGATGTTATCTATATGTATTGTTTGAGTTGCTCTTTATATAGTGTTGTAAGAATGGTAATTAATTAAGCAGATCAGTTAGAAACCTTAATTAATGCCTAATCAATGTCGATTCTATAAACAAACAATTGCTTGATGGCTTTCCAAACCACATTCCTAACCATATAAAATTACTACAGAGCATATTGTGTTTCTGATATAATAATGAACTTGTTTTGATTTGCAGAAACATATATTGTGGTAAGCCTACTTGGTCAGGGTGCATGGCAAGGTATTTTTGCTCTTTTCAATATTTTCCCTTGGGCCATTGTTTGTAAGTTGTAACCATCAATTTGCTTACTTTTGTGTAACTTGATGCCTAATCAATACCATAAATCATTATGATTAAATCATGAGGGGTCCAATTCTGGGCAAAAAAGCGGCAAATCACGGTTAAAGGAATGTGATTTGAGGGCCCTTAAACAACAATTAATGAAGATTATATTCTTAAGTTGGTCAGGGTGGCAAGGTATTAATATTGCTCCTCCCATTGCCATTTGCCCCTTCTAAATGGGGGAATTTCCAAGCCTTACTTTTTAAAAAATCATGCTGGGTAGACTTGATTCGTGAATACGACGTCGCAGGCAGATTGAGCTGCTATCCGGGAGCACACGCTAGGCCCAAGCTGGCTAAAGCATTTCTCCTTCTTAATTAGGTGGCCTTTACCGAATGGGTTCCCTGATATTCCATAGGCCCATAAAGTTTCAAAGCAACTGGGTCAAAAGTAATTACCCCGAAAAGAGGCCAATCAGTTTAAAGCAAATGAATATAAAGGACATAAAACCCAAACTATATTGGCCTTTTTATGTTTAGGACACGCAAACTCAGCATGTCAATACTTGGTAGGATCACAAACACTATAAATATACACTCGTTGTTCTGCTTACATTGTACAAACAGCACAGACTTGACGAAACGGAAATTTTTTTACAGTGAAGTGATCTGAACAAAAACACAATGAACCTGGCAAGCTTTGTCAAAAATAGGTAGTAGATACTAATGTGGAAGAGATTATTACCTCGGATAGTGATTATAGACGTAGAGAAAAACTTTCTTCCACTATCATGTTCCGAAACCGCGATGAGTCAGTTTTCGATCACGAGTCTGAGTCCTGCCTGCTTGCCAAGCACAACTCATGCAACTCATTGAGTAGCCACTCCTCGCCAGTGTGTCCGCCTAAGACGAGGACCCTTGTCCCTCCAACAACACAAGTACTATGTCCCCAAGCAAATTTTGGTGGTTGCCCGGGAACGTTGAGAGTCCTCCATGATGGTTTCTCCTCCGAAGGATCCAGAAGGAAGAGTTGAGAAGGAGAGTGCAACCCAGCAATGGAACCACCAAATATAATTATCCTCCCACAAGGCATGCTAACAGCAACATGATCAAGTCTAGGAGGAGGTACCACAGCACTTTGGCTGCCAAGGCTGGTAAAGCTATTACACTCCAGTTGCCTCCATTGCGGTTCTTCATCCTCCAAATCAATGGTGTAGGCTTCGCCAGATCGCAATCGCAAGTTCCCGCTCTTAGCAAGCCCCCCAAACATAAGAATTTTAGTACGACCATAAACTGAAAGTGAATGGCCTAACCTAGATGGAGGTGTCCATGATGTTGGAATCTCTTTCCAAGTTGGTTTGTCTGTAGTGAGATCCAAAAGATACGTGTCACTGAGAAGCACCCCAGCATCTGTGCACCCCCCAGACACGACCAACTTAGAACCATCTATTGTGCAAGAGCTATGCCAAGATCTGGGGAGAGGGGGAGTACCACCAGTGACTTCTTTCCATGTAGGTTGTTTAGCATCCAAGTCGAGAACAAAGACATCATTGAGCAATCCTTGCCTTCCACAGCCTCCAAATACAACCAACCATGAACCATTTAGGCATGACAGAGTGTGGCCCCAGCGGCCTGGTGGGGATGATTCCACACTCACTCGCTGCCACTCTGGATTTGCAGCATCAAGATTGAGAACATACGTGTCATCCATTGGCTGCATGTTGACTCCCTCGCCTCCAAAAAGCACAAGACGATTCCCTGCTGCACATGCACTAAAGTTGCAACGCGAAGGCTCCACTGCTCCTCCAACAGTCAATTTCCTCCAACAAACTGCCTCAAGGGTGGTCAGTTCTCTAGCAAGACGTCCCCACCCCAACTTCTTAGTCATCATCTCCAATGTACCAGTGACTTCTCTTCCCCAGGCATTTTGGCATACCATCTTCCTCACATGCTCATTCTTTGTCAGTTGGCGTATTCGTCTGCAGACAGAGCCAATAGATGCAACATCCCTAGGTGTCAACCGTGATAGAATGTTATGAGCCAAGACTTCATCAGACAGTTGTAGTATCCCACATATTTCTTGGCTTTGACTGAATGGTGAATTTCCACTGAAATGAGAGTATTTAGCCGATGGATCCAACTGCTGATTATAAGTCTCTTTGAAAACCGGATATGATACACGGTTCAGATCTATTTTTGCTTCAGAAAACACTTGAATACCGATGATATGTGTAACTGTTCCATCATCATCATGTATAGGTGCTAGTTTCATCCTGTTCACCAATGGAGTGCCATCCTTCCTGAAATTGAGAAGCTCGCCTTGGAATTCAATACCTTCCTCGAGACATCTTCGGATCTCAGAAACAACAAAAGGATCTACCAAAGGGTGCCGTCTTTGAGCACGTGGATCTCTATACTGTAGGAATCGACTGAAAGCCAAAAAGGAAGATTAACATAAAGGGTCAATCTAGATCAATATATTAAACAATGAGAAAGTATCACAACTAAGGTAAAGGTGAATTGCTTAAGTGCAATATTGACATTTCAGAAAACCATTAATGCAGAGAAACCTAAAGATAGTCTCAAGATCCCAAAAGCAAACTTCCATTACAACATAGAACTGGACGCCAGCCAAGAAGTTGCCCATAACATGGAAGTAAACTAACCTCTGGAGACAATTTATATGCACACAGCACACCAGCCAAATCCAGAAAAGAAGAGTAAAAACTTTTCCACTCCATGTTTCTCCTTCTGAGCAACAATGCTTGAACATGGCAAATTATTTTAACACATTGAAGATCAAAACAACTAGAAGCTGAATGTCTCACTGAGCATAAAAATTTCATTTCCATTTTAATCCGTAACATGAAAAATGCAAATTGTGCATAAATTTACAGTTTCAGAGTGTCCATCTCAACAAAAACAACAAACTTCTTGCTAATATTCAGAGGAGACTTTTCACATATATTTAGGGTATTTTAAGGCCCAAAAGTATTTCTGCTACTTCTCAAGTTGGAAGGATAACTAACATCAACCACTACTTTTCTGATTTTTTGGCAATGCACTTGTACATTAAAGCACACTCCATATTCTCTTCTTCTTTGTTAACATACTGCAGTCTGCAGGTCATATCCCTCAAATTTGATAACTAATTAAACGGTTGGTACATTGACAGAGAGCAACAAAGAAAGATGCATATTTAATACCACTATACAGGCTTATTTAGTTATCATTAAGTGGTCCTTTCATGTTAAATGGAAATCAAATACAGTTGGCTTAATTCATCTCTCTTTTACTACACTTCAGAAGTTAGGATTCCCCTAACTCATTCTTTATGACTTCAAATTAGAGCCTATTTTACATATTTACCCCAATATGCTGCAACAGATTAGCTTAGCAATTACTATTTTTTATCTACTCTTCTTGAGAATTTAATTCCCAACCCGTTCTTGTCTTACATTTATATTTTCTACTCTCAACCTCCTATTGCTAACTAAATGAAACAATCCAAACTTTCTACCAAAAACCAATATATTTGACTACTCACAAGAAACAAAATCCTGTAAATTTGCTATTTTATTACCCTTCAAATCAATTGTGACTAACATTGCTTTATTAAATAAATACTAAACACTTATTATCAAGCTGATTGTGAAAAGTTGAGTAACAAATTACCATTCAATTATACTCCACAGACAGATGTGTTAATTCTCTCTTTAAAATTCAAAACAATAATTAACTTGAAATTCAAGCTTTTTTCTTTCCATGTGAGCATCAAAAATTGAAAATAAAAGGAAAAAGAAAGTAACAAAAATAGTTACCAGTTCCGACCGAGGACTTCGTCGGCGCGATAACCGGTGAAAGCCTCGAAGACTTTGTTGACATAAATAATGGGGAAATCAGGCTCAAGCGCATCGGAAACAACGAAAGAAGTCGGAGTTGTAGGGTAATAGAACAACCCTGGCTCTAAAGGAAGCTCGCTCTCGTCTACTTCTTCTTCATCGTCGTAATCGTCGTCTTCTTCTTCTTCTTCCTCCATTTCTTGTTGTTTTTCTTCATCTTTTGAAAATCGCTGCCGTTTTCCACTGCTTTGCGTCACTTCTTCTCCATTAGACATTTTCTTTTTCTTTTTTCGGTTTTCTCTGTTTCTAAATTCTAATGAAACTGGGGGCTTTCTTCAAGCTTTGTTTTGTTAAGGAAGATATTTTTATCGTTGAACTCCTCAATCCAAAATGCCCTTCTTTCCCAACCATATTTGCCAATTTGCCCCCAATACTTTTTATGAATCAAACTTTATTTTAATTAATTACCGCCACTAATTATTTAATTATTTTTTGGCTAACTTTTAATAATTATAGATTAGAAATTACTAAACACTAACAACCACAAATAAACCTTTTTAAAAAGTCAAATTAGTTTAGTTAGATTTTTCTAAGACACATAAAAATATCCTCACTCCTTATGTTTTCTTTGACAAAATAATGTAGCTTTGAGAGCACTTTAAGTAGCTTTCCATGGTTGTTAAGCTTCAACCTTTTTAAAATGAAGCATGGAAAAAAAAGTTAAGAATTAATTAAGTTCCTTAATTCTAACTTCTGAACCAATTGAACACAATTAAACTTTTGTAGCTTTTGGAATCCTAAGAAGCAACTCATTATAAGTTTATATAATTTGAACTTTGCCATGCACTTCTTCATATTTGGTTGGAAAGTGGTAGATAAATACTCAAAAATTATATTTAAAAACTACCATGAATTATATAAGTAGTTTTATTTTTAAAATTTGTCTCCCTTTTTTACTTAAGCACAATTTAACATTAAACTGATTTAATGGATACAAATCTTGAGTATAGATTTGAAATTACTTACTTCAAAGTAAAAGTATGAGTTTTTGAATGATCAAACTTATGTTTTCATTTTTTGTCAAAATAAAAATAACTTATATTTTCAAACTCTTCCAAGTTATTAAAAGAAAAATTAGTTATAATACCAACACGGGTTGCGTCCAATGGTAAGTGATTCATTCTAAACTTAAACATATCTTAAATTCGAGACTGAAAAAAATTATAAGTTAAATTTAAATTTAAATACACAAGTTGGGTAGTAAAACTTTTCAATCACAAAGAGAGAGTGGCAATATTGCAAATAAAGGAAATCGTAGTGGCAAAAAGGTAGGGTGTGCATCCACGTCGATGTAATGGCAAACACGTGTCGAAGTCAAATCCAAGAGAGAAAATATCTGAACCTAATATGCAACCGTAGAGCGGCCACGTCATCTTGGTGCGATGAAGATATTTATTTTAGCGTCAGGATTGTGGCGGGCATTGGAATCTATGATTTGATCCGCCTCTTTCCCTTAATTCTATGGTCCCTTCCTTTCACCCTCCTCCCTTTACTTTTTCTCTTTTTTTCATTTCCTTTTTGGTGAATTTCTTTTTTTAAATGAATTAACTTAAGTTTCTTTTGTTCTTGCCAAATAAAATTAATTAACTTAAGCATCCCAATAATCAAAAAAAAAAAAAAGCTTCACATTATATGTCTTTGGCACCAATTATATATAGGAGTATTGTTTTTAAATTAAAAAACTCTAGCATTCTTTTCTAAAAAACTCTAGCATTTTACTTGAGTGATTGGTGTATGCCACTATGCCTTCATCTACATTCCTCCTATCTCCAAATAAAAAAAAATAAAAATCACATTATGATTATCACAAATTGAGCTTACATCACAGAATTATTTTATTTAAATTTTATAATGTTGACTTATTTGATTAGTACAACCCTTTAAACCTTTGACCAAACAGATATAATTAATGATTTTCCATCTTCATGTTCTAATGTGCCATGGAAATCAACAACACCATCCCATATTATCTGTCTCATTTCCCTTTTTTCACACATTATTAAGAAAATCAATCAATTTGTTAAATTTTATAGACTTTTTACCCATTCTACCCATATTACTCCTTTCTCTCTCCCATTATTTCTTTTTTTTGAACTATCTCCCATTATCACAATATTATATATACGAGAAAAATTAAATAGGGGTTAATTAGGAAATTTTATCTTAAAAGTGGTTAAGTGACACATAATTTGGGACAAGATTCTAGGAAAAAAATGGACAATAATTTGAGACGGAGGGAGTACTTATTAAAAACAATTCCAAACATCCATTAACTTCTCAACAAGTAGTAAATGATTCAATGTCATGCTGCAAGCAATAACATTTTGAGCCAATTTAACCATAAATCATTACACAAAAAATAACTCACCCATCAAACTAAGATATGTGACGTAGGTAGAATCTGGATTAGTCAAACTCTGGATACCGGGTGGAAAAAAAAAATTACACAAAAAAAGATATCAAGATGCAGAGGTTTGAAGTGCTTTCTCTCACAACCTTAAGAAGTGTAACCATCTTTTCATGTGGAGCAATTGTCTCTTTCACCAAATCTAAATCATTTAGCTTAGTAACCCAAGTGAATAACAATGGAGTCTTCTCTAAGTCCAAAATCTTAATGCCAAGAACTTCTTCCATGGCACTATGGAAGCTAAACAGTGAGCAAATAACAAAGTCAAGATATCCCACATTGTTGTTGTTGACAGAATCAATGCTGCTGCAATCTGGGAAAATGTCCTTCATTCCTTGATCTTCAATCACATTAATTATCTCTATAATCTTCTTCTTGTCTTTCTCTTGTGCTTCACCATCAGATTTCAGAAATGTGACCATAGTCTCAAATAGCTGCAATATTCAGAAAGTTTAAATCATTAATTAGTCAAATTCCTTACTGATTTAGATTTATTTATAAGAGTTTCTTGTTACCTGTTGCTGTTGAATATAGGAAGCCCAGAAGCGAACTTTGGATCTTTTGTAGGGATCAACAGGCAAAATCTGAGGGCCATTTTTCCAAGTTTCATTGATATATTCAAGGATAACAAGTGACTCTACAATGGGGTTTCCATTATGAACCAGAATTGGAAGCCTTTTGTAAACTGGATTGAACTTGAAAACCAATGGACTTTTGTTGAACATGTCTTCTTCTACATATTCGTAGGGTATGCCTTTGAGTTTGAGTGCCAACTCCACTCTTTTTGTGTAAGGACTTGCCCATATTCCCAGCAGCATCACTCTGTTTTCCATTGCTTTCTTTTTCCCACTCCCTCCTCTTTAAGATTTACTATGGATATTTGAGTGCTTGTTTGCCTATGATAATGAAAGCTCTACTTATTGAGTGAGCTTTCTATTGAATAAAGAAAATCCGAACTAGATTAGATCTATGTTTTCTTCTCATGAACTGACATTCTGACATTTAAGGAATAAGTTTGTTGACCAAAGATGACCAGATTCTTCTACCTAGGCCATCTGCAAATTTTTTATGACTCTAAATGTCTGATTCATTTTTGAAGTTACTCAAAATTAAGGGAAATTTATATATCAATCAATAATCAGTTCATCAATTGTACTGTTTCAAACTATATCTAGTACACGAGTACATGTCTAAAGCATATATTATAGCCTTTATAAATGCTCAGAAACCCAAACTCCTCAAATTTAACAGAGTTTTAGAGAGCAAATTGATAAGATTAATTAATGAATTAAGAAAAGTTAAGAAAACTCATAATGGGCATGACTCAATTCTGTTTTATGATTTTGTATCTGCCAGAAAGATCAGAAAAGAAAAGTTGCTGTCAAAAATAGTGAAACAACATCTCAAAATGTGATCAAGATCAGAAGATTTCTCACTGTAAATGCTAATTAAGTAGGGGCAAGGCGGGTCTTGAAAGATTCCCATTCAAGGCCTTTCTCAATATACTCAATATTGGAAGGATCAAAAGGCCCTTTGATTCTGTCTATGGACTTTATGACTGCTCTTGCTGGAATTACACTCCTTGATGGGTCTGGTGAAGTTCCACAGGTCAAATTTGATGAAAACCCCTTAAAATATGATGAAAATTTCCTCAGGAAATTTAAACAATGAGAAAATCAAAGGGCATAAAAATAAAATTTTCATAAATAAAGTGAAACTGATCACCTTGAAGATAAGGACTTCAACTTCTTGTTCATCAACAATTGCATGAATCAAAAGAGCTTCTCCTCTAGCAGATTGACTGTACAACTCAAGCATTGCAATCTCTTCATTGTAGCCATAGTCTCCTCCTTCTCCACCATTAATTTCTTCATCTTCATCATCATATCTAACTCTTCTTCTTGCAAAACAACAAGTTTGCAAAGCTCTTTGACTGCAGCTCAAATTAAAAGCTTTAATGGTGGAAATAATGCTGAAATGATCAGATTTTGAATACCCATTGCCCGGTTTAGGGTGGATTGGTAGCATAAAAGGAGAAGATAACGTTGCCCATTTTGATATTTGCTTCAACATGGATAAATATGGTCGAACCAAACCAGAGTCCTTCAACTTTGGATAGTTTAAAGATAAGGGTGGCAACTTTACCAACTTTTGGACTTTTTACATGTAAGTTCTGTTCTGACTATTACAAAACAGAAGTCAGAGAAATTTAACAGAAAGAGATAAGGTTGTATATGGGACCAAATCCAAAACTGTATGTTAGAACTACTGGTTTTTCTTAATTAATGCATCATCCTTTTATTAAAAAAATATATATATATGGGACCAAACCAAACATATATAAATGGCATAAATGACACTTTGGAATCTAAAGTTTATTGGACTATCACTTTGCACCTTGATTTTTTACTTTGATCAAAATGCAACTTAAAGTTTTATTTTTGTGTTCGCTTGTGTCCGTCACGCGGTCACACGGTCATAGTAAGACAAAGGCTTGTCACTGCGTCCGACGTGGCACGTGCCATGTGTACAAAATGACACGTGCCATGTTTTTGTCCAGGTAGCAAGGATATAATATGGCACAAAAAATAAAACTTTAGGATGGTGTTTTGATTGAAAAAAAAAAAAAGATACAAAGTGGTCCTTATAACTTTAGTTGCAAAGTGGCATTTAGCCAAACATAAATTATGCAAAAATTAAAATTTTGTGTTCATTACAAAGTAAAACTTTACTGTAAAACATTAAAACTACTCTAACTGTTAACTGGATTATTTTAAAGTAGGCATCTTGAACCGGCAAACAGGGCAAAAATGGCTCTGTTTCAACCATTTTTCAATGCAATTACCATGAAAAGCATGAGCACAAGGCATCTGCAAAGCAAATGATGAAACCTCCAATTCCTGCAAGCAAATCATGCAATCTCCGCCGCCTTGAGCTCTAACCTTCTTCAGCTCCTTCTTCACCGATGACTCCTCCGCCGGAACCATGCCATAGTTAACCCTTTCGAAGTCCAACTCCGATTCCTCCATAGCTCTTCCGACCGAAAAATCCGACCCGTTTTCATAATCTATATGTGACACAACTCTTTGCTGTAACTCTGCACGTAAGCCCAAGACAACTGGTTCGATTAATTCAGACGTTATTATAAAGTTTGAGATTTCGACTCCATGTCGCATGATTTTGTCAATAACAAAGTGGAAATCAGGGTATTCTGGGAGCAACCCGAGGCTTGTTAGCATGGAACCAAGGAACATGGAAGCCAGCTGCTGGTTTTTGAAAACATGGGCGTCGAAACGAAGGGTTTGCTGCCGGGGGAACACCGTAAGGTGGTGGTTGTCGACGACGGTGAGGCGGTTGCTTGAGCAATAATGATGGAAGAGACGGATTTCCAAGGAGATTGTTACTTCAACTTGGGGTGAAAAGGGTGGCGGCTCATGGGGTTCCATGAAAATCCTCTCGGGACGGAAAATTTTACAGTCTAACGTGTTACCAGGATGATGATCATGAGAAGGAAGGGAAGCCATTAGAGGGAAAAAAAAATTAAGTTATTTGGAGATTTGATCAGTTAAGGATTCAGGAGACTCCCTGTTATATAGTATTGGAAATTCTGGCAAATTTTATAATTGGCGGCGACTCTGAAACTGATCAAATCCTAGGACTAGGGCAGCAGGTCAAGATGATTAGATGAATAATGCTATATATGGATTGTAATATAAGTTGGTGGCTAAATTTTTAAGTATAAATTAAAAGTAATCATGATTTTTTTAGTAAGTATTTTGGGTATTGTTTGAGGAAATATATGTCATATGCTTGACTTTAGTAATTAATCTTATGATTAATTTAATTAATGTAAAGTATAATTTGATTCTTCTTTAATCTTTAGAATTGATGAGAGATTCTACCTTCTGGTTGATTCAATCATGCCTCAACTCATATTCTTGAAAGACTCATACAACTAGCTAAAATCCTTCTCAAAAGACTCATAAAACTAGCTAACATCCGGATGATGTTGTTGGTATTTGGTATAATGCATTGAACAAATATACCTAATCTAAAAGGCTAATAAAATTAAAAGAAAAAAACAAACATAATCAATCATTGAACAACTTTAAAAAAAAATCAAACTATATGGCAATCAATTATAGATTACTACTACTATTCAATGATTAGAATTTAGAAGGGTTTTATCTTCATTAATCTTCATAAGTCTAAATTCTTAAGCTATCCTAGATTAATTAGAAGAGTAATGCATCAAAATGAAAACCCTTCTAAAACTAAATAAACCAAATGTGAGTGAAACTACTGCAATTTACAATTTAACTTAAATCTTAATCCTAAAACAAAACTCGATTAAGCAATAATGGAACAAAAGGCAAACACTTATTATTAGTTCATCACAATAGGCATCTCGAACCGGCAAACAGGGCAGTAATGGCTCTGTTTCAGCCATGTTTGAATGCAGCCACCGTGAAAAGCATGGGAACAGGGCATTTCCAAAGCATCCGATATTTCAGCCTTAAATTCCTCCAAACAAATCATGCAATCCCCAGATTCAGCTTTATCAACCTTCTTCAACATCTCCTTCACCGACGCCTCCTCCGCCGGAACCATGCCGTAATTACACGCTTCCAACTCCAACTCCGACTCCTCCACCGCTCTTTCCAGCGACAAATCCCACTCGCTCTCGTAGTCTATCCGCTCCTCAACTATTTCATCTAACTCCGCAACTAAATGCAAGACTTCAGGTTCCTTGTCGGCGGCGACGGACGTTAAAGACTCGGAAAACTCAAGTCCTCTTCCCATGATGTCGTTGACAATTTGGTCCAAATCAGAATAATCATCAAATAAATCATTGCTTTTAAGGATGTAAGAAAGAAGTAAGGAAACCACCTCCTTATTGTCTTTAAATAAGTCAGATTCGAAACGAAAAGTTTCCGGTGGGTATAAAAGGCGGTCGCCGGTGACGACGTCGCTTAAACAGTAATGGCGGATGAGATGAATTCGGGAGGAGATTGTTAGTTTAACTTGGTGAAAAAGAGGCGGCGGCTCATTGGGTTCAGGGGCGACGTCTTCCACAGTGGAAATGATGCAATGTACGATACCAGAACCAGAATGGAGACGATGATCAGAAGAAGGAATCGGGTAAGCCATAAATTTTGGAAGAAAATTAATGAATTGATTGAAAATTTATGTGAGAATCAAGGTGGTATTTATTATGGCATGCAATTACGTTTTCTGAAAGGATTGGGTCATTGGGAAAAAAGGCTATTTCTAGTGGAATTAGGCCAAGACGAATTGGTTTCTAATTGCAATACAATTTGTTTTTCTTATTGATTTTGCCTTTATCTTTTCAATTAGGAATCTCTTTTCAAACAAAAGGAGGAGTGTGTGTATATATAGATATATATATATATAGTCACTAATGAATTGATAATGAAGGGTTCAGCTACAGGCAGGAAGTTGCCTTCATTCATTGTCAAATGTCAACAACTTGAACCGGATAAAAAGTAAAAATCCAAGATTTTTTGGGGCTTAAATTTTGCTTAAAAATTATGAATTTATAAATTTCCAAAAAAAAGAAAAAGAAAAACCCATAGTAGCTTGATAATTTACTTGTCATATAGTACGGCATAAATATCATTTTGCACCCTTAAGTTTGTACGGATTGCCACTTTGCATCCAATTTTTTTATTTTGACCAAAACGCACCCTAAAGTTTTATTTTTGTGCCACTTTACACCCTCCGTCATGATAGGACAAACGAGCATCCGATGTGGCATGCCACGTGTACCAAAAAAATACCACGTGGCATACCATGTCGGACATCTGTTTGTCCTACGGTGACGGAGGATGTAAAGTGGCACAAAAATAAAACTTTAGGGTTCGTTTTGGTCAAAATAAAAAAATTGTGTGCAAAGTGACAATCCGTACAAAGTTTAGGGTGCAAAATGACATTTATGCCCATATACGATAGCTATATATCTCTTTGCCTGCGATCCATTCATGAAAACAGAGCATCAAAATTACAGAAAATTACCATACAAAACTTTATTGATTGATCTTTCCATACTGGGCTTTTGTATGTTCATTTAGTGTAAACAAGCTACATTTCATTGCTTAAAGTTTTTATAATGAGATTAAAATTTCCAGCTGATTTGATTAATCTTGTTTAAAACTCATCATTTATATTAGTATACTGGAAATAACTCTAATCGCTAAAATCTAGAATAGTTTGCAGAATTGCAGTAATGAATAATGCATGAAAGATTATTAGTAGAATCAGTCAAGAAGATCATTAATTAGTAGAACAAATATATATATTTTGACGAGACAAAAAAATTTCATAGCTAAAATTACTAGAAAACAAATATCATCACTCATCAGACCAAAATTTTCTATCTGTAATGCAAGAAAAGCACAGAAAACAAAAGTACTAAAACTAATTAAACTCTTCTTCAGTCGCAGTCGGCATCTCGAACCGGCAAATTGGGCAGTAATGACTCTGTTTCAGCCATGTTTGGATACAGTCACCATGGAAAGCATGAGAACAGGGCATTTCTGAAATATATGACCCAACTTCGAGTTCTTCCAAACAAACCATACAATCTTTGCCTTGTTCACCATTAACTACACTCTTCAACATCCCTTTGATCGATGATTCCGTCGCCGGAACCATGCCATACCTTCTCCTTTCAAACTCTAATGAAGATTCCTCCACCGCACTTCCCATCCCGTCGGCTTCATCATGAATTTCAGTCGAATCCTCATCGTAATACCTTCTCCTTTCAACAGATTCCTCCACCAGACTTTCGATTCCGACTTCATCATAAATTTCATAAATTTCAGTCGAATCCTCATCGTAATACCTTCTCCTTTCTAACTCTAATGCAGATTCCTCCACCGCCCTTCCGATTCCGATTCCGACTTCATCATAAATTTCAGTTGAATCCACAGATTCCTGCACCGCCCTTCCGGTTCCGATTCCGACTTCATCATACATTACAGTCGAATCCAGATCGTAATTCCAATATACCTGTTGCACAACCGGTGGTATGATCTGTTGTACATATTCCACAACTGCTCCGGAGAACACTGCATGAACAGGAAAGACTTTGTTTCCCCTGCTACTGGTATAGAAGTTTGTCATTCGAACCCAGTTCCAGTGTTGCAAAATTTGGTCAAGGGCATGGTCAACCTTCATGAAAAAAGAATTATCTTCAAAAGCAATAAAGTTAAAGTCGGTATGGAGTTGATCAAAAAGATCAAGAAGCATGCAATCCAGATTCCAGGAAGCCAAGGCGGGGTTGTCAATGGAACACCTAACGCTTTTGAAATAGGGTGAGGGACGTCCGACGGTGTAAGAGGAATGGCGACTGAAATATTTGAGAGAAAAAGACATGGTTAGGTCAAGTTGGACTTCAGAAGTCGGCGCCGGAGGGTAATTACTTGAAATGTTCAGCGGTGGTTGGGGGATGATGATATTAGGGTGCATGTTCTCGCATCGGAAAACAGAAACGGTAGCCATGAATACGCTTTTTTGTTGCTTCAGATGGAAATTGGAAACTTTTGTGTTTTGAAAATATGCGTGAGAATGAGAATTGAGATCAAGACTCTGGGTCTCAGATATTTATAGGTAATTTAAAACTTAAAATTCTCCTTAATCGACTAGGACTAGGTTTTGGTTTCCCAATTCCTTTTAGGATTCCTTTTCCATCCTTTAGGCTTTTTTCCAGGCCCAAATATGTTTAGGCCTAATTGGGTTACTTTTGGACCTACAAAATAGGCCGACCCAAAATAAACAGCAAAAATAAATTCATTGAACCAAAAACTCTTTTTTTTTTGCAATTTTTTTTTCCTACAAAACTTTTTTTTTGGCACCAAAAAAACTTTATATAGTACACAAAGAAAACATGCACTATTTTTTCATTAATTAATTGGATAAACGCTTCATAATTTTACTTGAAAATTATGAATTTATAAATTTCCAAAAAAAATCCATAGTACCTTGATAATTTACTTGTCATGTTCTATGGCTAAAGAAGTTGTGTGCAATGTTATTTTATTAAATACTAGAAGCTATATATCTCTCTGCCTGCGATCCATTCATGTAAACAGAGCATCAAAATTACAGAAAAAAATTACCGTACAAAACTTTATTGATTGATCTTTCCATAATGGGCTTATATATATATATTGCTATTTATGAACATGATATTTGAATGAGTTACTCCCTCCGTCCCCAATTACATGTCCACTCTTGGTCAACAAAGCTAAACTTTGACTATTATTTATAAAAAATATATAAAGTAAAATAATTTTTAAAAATAACACTTATAAACTTTGAATTATAAGTTTTTTAGCATATATTTTTTTAAAAATTAAATTTTACATATTTTTTTTTATAAATAATGGTCAAAGTTTAGTGTTAGTTGACCAAGAGTGGACATCTAATTAGGGATTGAGGGAGTATACAATAGAAGATTACCCCACCTCTTCCATCCAACAATCGAACTCGAGACCTCTCATAAGAAATCACAGGCTTTAACCACTGGGGTGCCCACTGGACTTTTTATATGTTCATTTAGTGTAAACAAGCTACATTCATTGCATAAAGTTTTAATGATGAGATTAAGATTTCCAGCTGGTTTGATTAATCTTGTTTAAAAGTCATCATTTGTATTAGTATACTGGAAATAACTCTAAGGGGGCGTTTGGTTAGGGGGTATCCCAGATGAAGGGCGGAATTTGCGTTCGGGAATCTGGGATACACTCGTTTGGTTGGTGGGAATGAAGATTACGGGTGTTTAGGATTACGGGTGCCATGTCGGATTGGGGGGAATGTAACCCGGAATGTTGGCGAAAAAGATACCACCCGTCCCCTAAGGTTATCTGATATTTCGGGGGAATCTTAAAATTTTTCTCAAAAATGCCCCTCTCTTTTAACCATCACGGACGACGCTGCCCTCCAAGTTGTAAATAATTACAACTCATACCAACCTCAAAAAATACAAAAAGCCTATTTTTCAGTTTTTATTTTTTAGTTTTCTTCTTACAAAACCCTAGCCGTCAACCAATTCTCTCGATCTACTTGAATCTGTGGCCGAGATTTGAAGCGTTGCCGTCGTTTCCTCTGCCGTTTGAAGCGTTGCCATCGTTTCCTCTGTCGTTTTTCTTACCGAAACAGTAAGTTTTCAAAACTTTTTTGTGGATTGCGACTCTCTGTCACTTGATCTATGTGATTTGGTTTTCTTGTTTGCGTTTTCTGTGAGATTCGACTGTTTTATGGAAGTTGGGTTTGAGTTTGTGAGTTTAATTTGGTAAAACGTTTGGGATTTTCTAGATTAAGTCGAACATTTATATATGGTTTACTGGGTTAGGGTTTGGGTGAAACTATATTGGGCAAAAGTTTCTATTTCTGGATATTGGTTCATAAATTGATGAAATTTCGAAAAATTTAGTCAAGTAATATCAATTGAGGTCAATTGAAGGGTAAATTTTCAGAAATTTTTTTTTTTAAATTGATAAATATATGTTGTATCTTTGAAGTGAAATATATGTTCTGTAATTATATGCTTTTGATATGCATATGATAAATATATGTTCTGCGTTTATGCTGTATTATTGATAAATATGTGCTATATATAGTGAATTGTTTCATAGTCAACTATATGTGGTTAGGGTTCTTGGGTATTTAAATTTGCAGTTTAGGCTTCATTCATGGACCGTATGAGAAAAAGAAAATTGACAGATGAGGAAAAAGGAACTGTAGTTGAGTGCATGCAACATTTTGAGAATCAAGGAAGACCATGGAATTATGCAGTTGATCGTATTGTACATATGATTGAGGGAAAATTGCCTGGCTCGAACCTTAGCAAAGCTCATGTTGTGAGTATGATAAGGTTAATAAAGAATGAATTCTAGAGGATCAATGAGATGTTGGACTACCCTTTGTTTCGTTGGGATGACACCAATCATAAGGTTGAGGGTGAACCAGCTGCAATTGATATGTGGTTTAGGGTAAGAGACTGTCCCTTAGGCAATTTCTTATATATTTTGAACATAGGGGTTTGAACATAGTTTTAATGACTTTGAAAACTGTATTCTTATCAGGAACACCCTTATGCTAAGAAGATTAAGGGCAGAACTTTTCCCCTCTATAAGGATTGGGAGAAACTGTTTAACAAAGTCAACAGGGGATAGAGTAGAAATAGAGGGTTGGAGTAGTAAGGAATTAGAGAAGCTTTGTGGTAGATGTTGTTTGTTTATGTTGTTTGGATTTCTCTGGACATGCTTGTTTATTTTTGTTGAAATTTTGTTGTAGTCACTTATTTTGTTGAGCATGTGACCTATTTTAATTAATTTTGGATCTTTAATATGCATTCAGCATGTGTTAATTTAAATTGACAGTTTCTGTTCAGTTATGGATAGACCTAGGGGTGTTCCTAGACTCTGGACAGAAGAAGAAGATAGAAATTTAGTTGAGTTGATGCATGCTCTTGATGCTGGTGGATATTCTTGGTCTGATTTAGTGGATATGATATCGAAGATGCTTGAGATCTACTTACCTGGTTCTAGATTCTCACTGCCCCAAGTTCAGACTAGAATAGAGGAATTAAAGTAAGACTACTTTCAATTCAGGCACATGTTGATGGTAAATCCTAATTTTCTTTGGGATCCAGTCAATCATAAGGTTGTGGGTGATCCAGCAATGCTGGATAAATGGTATAGGGTAAGAAACAACCCTAATTATGTTTGAGTTGATTTATTATATCAGATTTTGGGGTTTTATCATAATAATAAACAACAAATGTTTATTGCAGGAACATCATTACAATGCAATGCTTAGGGGAAAAACTTTTCCCCTATTTGAGGATTTGAAAGGACTATTTGAAGAGGATTAGTTAGTTTAGAAGACAATGAAGCTTACTTTAGTATTTGGACAATCTAGAACATTACTAGTTGAAATGGTTTTAGTTACTTAAACATGTGTGTTTGGATTTAACTTATTATTATTAATTTATATAATTAATTTTATTATTATTGATATTGGCTTTACTTACTGCCATTATTGTCTGGTATGTGTCATTATTACCTATTTTTATTTATGGCAGTTTAGGGTTCAATCATGGATAAGCCTAGGACATTTGGTAGAGTTTGGACAGCAGATGAAAGTGGAACTTTAGTTGATATGATGCTGGGTATTCGAGACCATGGAGTACGTTGGCAGGAACACAAAGATGTGCTGGTTGACATGGTCAACCTTAGCTTACCTGGTAGGGGCATAACAATGTCCCATGTTTCATGTAGAATCAGGGGTTTGAAGAGAGACTATTTCCACATCAGGGAGATGTTGATGTCAACAACGACTTTTACATGGGATAGAGTCCATCATAAGATTGATGGTGATCCAGAATCATGGGATATGTGGATTAGGGTAAGAAACTTAGGGTTCATATGATCATAGTTTTAATGACTTTGACAACCAGCTATTTGAAATTAATACAACCATGCTCTTAATGCAGGAACATCCTTATTCTGTAAGGTTTCGAGGAAAAACTTTTCCCTTCTATCAGAAGTTGGTCCTTCTGTTTGAGCCTAACAGGAACATAAACTAATTGTAGTTAGGAAATGCTAGTTAGGTTGATTACATTCTATCTATGGTTGCTGAACATACTTGTTTTAGAACATCACTTGTAAAACTTGTTTAATGGTGTTGGTTTACTATGTTGTTTATGACATGTGTGTTTATGGATTGATCAATATATATGCTCGCTTCTATTTGTTTAGGTTGATGGGAAAGTATTATGTTGTTTTCGAGGGTCGCAAGCCGGGAATTTATGGAAGTTAGGAGGAAGCAAAGGACCAAGTAAATGGTTATCGAGGTTGCCACAATAAAATGTACAAGGATCACAAGGAAGCCGTAATGACTTTTCTTGAGTATTGGAACCTCAATAAGGGTGAGGACAAAGTCATTAAAAAACAAGGGTTGCAAATGAAAGAGATAAACCCTTCTATTGTTGATCAATCCTTTTATAAAGGATTAATTGTGGGATTTGGGATTGGGGTTGTTACCACTTTGTTTATTTTGTGGGTTGGAAAATGTATTTAACTAAATCTGACTAACTAAATTAATTTACTGTTTTAAATTAATTAAAATCAATGTATGTGTAAACCATGTTAATTGAATGTATAATCCTTTCTATTACACCTTGTAATCTTTTCTATAACACCTTGTAATGGTGCAATAAGTTAGACTTGATATTATACACATAGAAGGGTATTACAATAATCTACCCATTTGTAGGACTAAACATTCCCTCAAACCAAACATGGGTTGCGAAGATACCCAGGAATGCTAACCAAACAGAAATGGTCACTTACCTGGAAATGTGATACCCGGGTAAATTAAAGGGGGAATCTTTTTACTGTTGGGGATCTGGGATGACCCCAACCAAACACCCCCTAATTACTAAAATCTAGTAGAATAGTTTGCAGTAATAAATAATGCATGAAAGATTATTAGTAAAATCAATCAAGAAGATCATTAGTAGAAGAAATATATATAACTGAAGAGAGAGAAAAATTTCATAGCTAAATCCAAATTACAAAACAGAATTTCAGTAGTAAACTAAACTACCGGAAGAAAACTATTCAAAAGATTGTTACTTGCTATACAAACAAATATCAGACTAATTAATATCTTCAATGAAAGAAAGAAAGCACCGAAAACAAAAGTACTAATTAAAACTAATTAAACTCTTCTTCAGTCGGCATCTCGAACCGGCAAATTGGGCAGTAATGGCTCTGTTTCAACCATGTCTCGATACAGTCACGATGGAAATCATGAGAACAGGGCATTTGTGAAACACAAGACCCAACTTGGAGTTGTTCCAAACAAACCATACATGATTTGCCTTGTTCGACATTAATGACATTCTTCAACATCCTTTTGATCGATGATTCCGTCGCCGGAACCATTCTAGATTCCTCCACCGCCCTTCCGATCTCGACATAATCCTCATCGTAATTCGTGATCTGTTGCACAACAGGTGGTGTCTCTTGTATGTGTTCGACAAATACAATTGTTGCCGAGAACTCTGCTTGAACAGGCAATATTATGGTTTCCCTTCCCCTGCTGCTGGTAGAGTTTTTCCTTCGAACCGAGTCCCAGTGTCGCAAAATTTTGACAAAGGCAGCGTCAAACTTCGGGAAAAAATTATCTTCAAAAATAAAGTTATTGTCGGTTTGGAGTCCTTCATAAAGCTTTAAAAGCATGGAATCCAGATTCAGGAAAGCCGAGGAGGGGTTGTCTATGGAACGTCTACTTTGTTTGAACAAGGGTTCGACGGTGTTCGATGAACCATGGCGACTGAGATTGAGACAGAGAGACATGGTTACGTCAAGTTGGACTTGAGAAGTCGGCGCCGTCGGAGGGTCATTACTTGGAATGATATGCGGTTGTTGGGGGATGACATTATGCTGTAAGTTCTCGAATCGGAAAAAATAAACGGAAGCCATTAATACGCTTTTTTGTTGCTTCAGATGGAAACTTTTCTGTTTGAAAATATGCGTGAGAGAATGACTAGGTAAATTTATAGGTAAATTAAAAATCCTTAATGGACTAGGTTTTGGTTTCCCAATTCCTTTTAGGATTCCTTTTCCACCCTTTAGGCCTTTTCAAGGCCCAATTGGGTTACTTTTGGGCCTACAAAATAGGCCGACCCAAAATAAACAGCAAAAATAAATTGATTGAACCAAAAACTCGTTTTTATGCACCTTTTTTTTATTATTTTATCTCCGAACCCTTTTTTTTTTAATATTAATAAATATAGTACAAAAAGAAAAAGAAAACATGCACTATTTTTTCATTAATTGTTTGGGCTGTTATGGTACAATATCAAGCCTTCACCATCACTTGAACTTAGGTCTAGCCTTTACCTACCGGCCACCTAAAACCCCGACCGAAGAGACCTCACAAAAACTCATCAAATTAAATATATAATAATATATCCATCTAAGAAAAATGGCCATGGCCATCCCTTGCTTCCTTATTATGCTCCACACTCTCATTTCTCTTCCACCCAATTTTTTATCCTTTGAATATATCTTTTTCATCCCAAGATTATCTTAGCATACTCATTTATTAATGCTTCATATCAAAACATTTAATAAGTTAGTATATACACATAAAGTCACAAAAATATCTAATGGTCTAGATTGTTCTGTCTTGTTCGAAAAAAGTCGATCTGAAAATCCGAGGATGTATATATTAAATTATGTTAAGGTAATTCCTTGCAGTCGATTAGCAGTACTATACGGCTACATATATATGGCTACATATATATTACTAGTAGAATATGAGACTTTTAATTTCAATGATTATCAAGATTAAGACATTAATAAAACTCGAATCTATTAAAAGTTAAAAGACAATCTCAAATAGATTTCGACCTACTTAGATCTATAAAC
Organism: Corchorus capsularis; assembly: GCA_001974805.1. Classification (NCBI taxonomy): domain Eukaryota; kingdom Viridiplantae; phylum Streptophyta; class Magnoliopsida; order Malvales; family Malvaceae; genus Corchorus; species Corchorus capsularis. The sequence goes on along the minus strand of AWWV01013658.1, from coordinate 44,137 downwards.
AATTTCAAAGTGGCCTCTTGAACAAGTTGCCAAATGATGACACTATATAGCTAGAAGTGGTGACAAAAATTGTCTTATACACCGACAAGGTGAGGATAAAAACTTTAAATTCTTATATTCTACCATATAAATTGATTAATTTTATTTTTCTTCTAACAAATATTGCAACCAATAATATTATTGATAAAAATTTTAAGATTAGAAAAAAAAAAAACGGCTCTAGACCCACTTTATTTACATAAATTATATATATTTTCAGTGCTTGATGTCAGATTAAGAAACTTTACCCTACAAAGGCTACAATATTGTCACCCAAACTCACGACCGAGGAGATATATAACCCTATTACCGTACACATTATTTAATTTTCATTCTGTTTACAGTTAGAATGCAATGGCGACGAATTTATTTGCTGCTTGGCTATTGGATATCAGCTCTGTCATAAAAAACTTACAATTTTAATGTTTTTTTTTCTTATCATTCCATCCTATGTTTCACATTAATTATCATCCTAGCTATCACTAGTATAGTTAAATATATAGTATACTTAAGTTAAATGCCCTATACTATATATATTTATTAGTACTATTTTAGTAAAAAAAAACATATCCCATATTTGATCTAATAAAAGGAGAGATTATACATACTAAATAACTATACCAAAGAATAATACTTTGTATAAATATAAGGAGTATTTACATTTTGTATAAATATAAGGAGTATTTAAATATTTTAATAAAATAATATATACTTTTATTTGTTTGGAAACATACAAATATATATAAGGTAAATATTTGAATATTTACATTTTGTACAAATAAGTACTACTTTTTTTAGTTTAAATATTTAGTACATATAACTTCTTTCCTTTTATAAATTGTTATCCCAATGTATTTGAATTTTGTCTCGATAGTTGTTATTGAGTGTGTATTTTCATTGAAAAGTCTCGTGAACTCATTAATTTTGTCGCAATGGGAAAGCATGACCTAAGGAATTTTTTAACCATTTGTGCTCTACTCCTTACAATGAATCTTATAAGGAATTTTAATCTTTAATTTTCCTTAATCATGATTCAATTGTCAAGTAAATTATACAATTCATTCAATTTTTGAAAGAAAATAGAATACCCTTTAGTTTTTTTTAGTGAGTACGAGTGAAATCTCATTACAATCCGAATAAATCTCTATATACCCAAACATCTAAATGAGAATTAAACCCAAACTAAAAAACTATCATAAATAAATTATCTACCTACCAAATACATAAATAAATTACAAACTAAACTCACATTCCATGAAACTTGAATTCAGGACCTCATGATTCAGGTACAATACACCTACCGTTTGAGTTAACAACCGGAGTGAATACCCTTTAGTTAAGCCAAGAAAAAAGTATGATTAACATTAACAATTCAACTATTTCTTCATTATGAAGTCCAATAGTCTTTTGTTTGGTAGTATTGTGGTTCGAGCTTTGACTTTTGAAAACTCCAACCATTTGGGTGAACCCCCTACCGCTACCGCTACCGCTACCGCTACCGCTACGAACTAGCTTGAGCCCTCCCTACCAAACCGCGCGCGCGCGAGCGAGCCACTAGCGGATCAGCGCTAAGACGCACGCGAGCCACTGTTGCTATGCCCTGACTTCTCAGGTTCCTGGGTCCCACCTTTCGTTTCAACTCTTTCCAACTCACTCCAATTATTTATTTCCCTCCATTTCTATTTATTAATTTATATGATAAATTTATTCATTGGTCTCCGGCCCACATCAAAAAAATTAAATTATTTTTATATATAAAAAAAACAGATAAGGACAACTTTTGTCTAATATTTTCGCATTATCTCTCTTTTATTTCGTTCTTCTTTTACTTGTTCTTACTCTCTATAAAAAAAAAAGAAAATTTCAACTCTCTTTCGATCACCAAAACAGAAATTCAACGTCAAAGAAAAATAAATAGAAAAACAGAAATCTTCTTTGATTGTATCGTTCTTCTTATTCTATCATCGATCCAATCCAGCTCAAAGCCTATCGAATTTCCTTTAATTCCTTTCCAATTTCAGTCTCCATTTCTAGGGTTCTTCTTTCCCTCTGTTTCAATTGGTTTGTGTAATTGTGAGTTTTGTTGTTGTTTTGACAAATTTTTAGTGATAAAGAGAGGGAGAAAGACTGTAATTCTAGGTTTTTCTTTTAAATGAGTGTGAGTGAGTGAGTGAGTGAGGTGAGTTGTGTTGTCGGCTATGGCTGCCATGCAGAGACTGGCGCAGTCGAGTGTGAGCACGAGTGCCGCTGCTACTAGCAACTACGGCGGCTCGTCGTCTTTCAGAGGAGTCGAGACTGTGATCTCTGATCAGTTCCCGGCTGGCTTGAGGGTTCTAGTTGTCGACGATGACATTACTTGCTTAAGAATTGTGGAACACATGCTTCGCCGTTGCCTTTATAATGGTGCTTAATTTTGCATCTCTTAATTTAGTTTTTTATATATAATCGTGTGCATTTCTTGCTTATAAAACTGTCAGTGTCACTTTGAGTGAGCATATTATAGTGGTTGATAATTTTAAGCAAACAGGGAAGAACAAATTTATGGTAATTGATTTAAAAATGAACATATTACTGAAATAAAAGGAAAATTTCACTGTAATTGTTTCATATAGAAGTAGAATCAGAATTTTTGTTGTCTAACTAAAATTACATTGTCTTAAACTCTTTAAAATTGTTGCCTATCAATTACTCTGGTATCCAAACACACTGATTACTTTTTGGTTTTGTGCATGTCTTAGATTCCATGCGGCTAAACAATCGAAAAGAATTCTTAATTAATATAATGGGTTTATATTAATTTTGTTATTTGTGAGCAGTATGAAGATTTCGTGATGTTTGTTTAAATTTGCAGTTACTACTTGCTCCCAAGCCAAGGTTGCCCTGAACCTTTTACGTGAGAGGAAGGGGTGTTTTGATGTTATACTGAGTGATGTTTACATGCCTGATATGGATGGTTATAAACTCCTTGAACATGTTGGGCTTGAAATGGATCTTCCAGTAATTAGTAAGTATTCTACTATATTTTTCAATAATCTTTTTTTAAAATTATTTTTCGTCTGCTCATTAACATGATAAATTCTGTGGCAGTGATGTCAGCTGATGGGAGAACAAGTGCTGTTATGAAGGGAATTAGACATGGGGCTTGTGATTATTTGATTAAACCCATACGTGAGGAAGAACTGAAGAATATATGGCAGCATGTTGTTAGGAAGAAATGGAATGAGAATAAAGAGCTAGAACATTCAGGGAGCTTAGATGATAATGATCGGCATAAACGAGGAATTGATGATGCTGAATATGCTTCTTCTGTCAATGATGGGACAGATGTATCATTCAAATCTCAGAAAAAGAGGAGCATTACCAAAGAGGAAGAAGAAGAAAATGAAAATGATGATCCATCTTCCTCAAAGAAACCACGTGTTGTTTGGTCGGTGGAACTGCATCAGCAATTTGTCAGTGCTGTAAACCAGCTAGGGATTGATAGTACGATCTCCAATGATATAGTCCTTTTAGTTAATTTTGTTAATATTTTGAATGGGTATGGGAGATTGCATTTCGTATTCTATGCGATATGCAAAATAAAATTGTTATTATTATTTGGTCCATTGTATTATTTCTGACTAAAACATTGTTTGCTGCCATTTTCAGAGGCTGTTCCCAAGAGAATTCTTGAGCTGATGAACGTGCCTGGTTTAACTAGAGAAAATGTTGCAAGCCATTTGCAGGTTTGGTTCTTCACACGTGTATCTGAACTGTGTTTTCATTTCCTACCTGTAATCTGGACTGATCATAAATATATTCTAGCATTTGTACACTTGCTCGCAGCTCTGTATTTCATGAACTAATTAAAATCTGTTGCTATCATTTTGCTTGCTCATTCCCAATGTGGACTTTTACATTTTGGCTGATAGCAAGGCTTCTGAGTTTGTTGTTCAGTTCTTGATGTGTCATTTCATTTGGATTCTTTTTGATGCGATGCCTTACAGTTTTAGATTGTCATGTGGTCTAAATTCTTTTAGTAAGTGATGAGAAGATATTGCCACATTAGTCCAAAGCCATGGTGATATGAGGCACAATATTACATGCTCTGTTGTGTACTACTGTTTGGCATCTGGTAAAGTTTTGAAGGTATCTCTTTAGAGGATTAAAAGATTCAAGTTTGATCTGTCTAGTTGAAATTGCTTCACATATTTTAGCTTTAGTTTGTTTTAAAGAATTCCTATGGTGAATTCTTGTTCATTTGTTTGCTTCCTTTTGCAAGTCATTATTGGTTTTTATTAAGTTGGATTATTATATGAGGCTTTGCCTTGACTGAGTACCTACTAGCTACTTTGTGCTGAAGTGATCACTGAATATATAATTTATTCAGGCACCCAACATAATGTTGTGTTGTTTAACATCTGGTGAATTTATAAAATTATCTCCTTTTAGAATTAGTTGATTCATGTTGCATCTTACTGGAACTGGATCTCATGATTGATTTTTCAGTATATGAGGCTTTGCCTGCACTGCAGGATCCCCGGCCAACTGCTTTGTGGTTAAGCTATTACTCAACATAAAGTCATAAACCTGGCAAAAAAAAAAAAACATAAAGTCATAAACACTGTTCAGGAACTTGAATCTTGCTAATACATTTACATTTGAAAGTATTTATTTTCTGTAATATTTAGATACTTGAAGCATGTTAGAAAATGTATTTCATGTAAAATTTACTATGATCTTTATGTGCAGAAATTTAGACTATACCTGAAGAGAATAAGTGGAGTGGCTCAACAAGGTGGAATTGGTAATCCACTTTGTGGGCCAGTAGAACCAAATGTCAAAATTGGTTCACTTGGAAGATTTGACATCCAAGCATTGGCTGCCTCTGGACAAATTCCTCCACAAACGTTTGCCGCCCTCCATGCTGAGCTTTTAGGTCGACCCACAGGTAATTTAGTTACAGCAATGGACCAGCCGGCTCTTCTTCAAGCATCCCTTCAGGGGCCCAAGTGCATTCCAGTTGAGCATGGTGTGGCATTTGGTCAACCGTTGGTAAAATGCCAATCCAACATTTCAAAACACTTTCCACAGTCCATTGTATCTGTTGAAGATGTTCCTTCAGGGTTTGGAACATGGCCCTCTAGTAACATTAGTGCAGCTGGTCCCAGTAGCAGTCTTGGAGGATTGAGTTCTCAGAATGGTAACATGCTTATTGATTTGTTGCATCAACAGCAACAGCAAAGACAACTCCAGAAACCTCAGCTACAGCAGCAATCTGCTGTTCCTGAGCCCAGCCGCTTGATCAACGTTCAGCCATCTTGCCTTGTTGTACCTTCTCAGTCGTCTGCCAGTTTTCAGGCAGGAAATAGTCCTGCTTCTGTAAACCAGAATGGCAGCTTTAATAAGACTGCTGTTATTGATTACAGTCTCCTGTCACCTCAATCAAATAATTCTTCATTGAATATTGGGCAAGTAACCGACGGGGATTTGCAAACTACTGGCATTCTCAGTGGGTACATCCCCCCTGCTTCTATTTCTCCATCCGTGTCATCTTGCTCAATAAATGCTGACAATTGTAGCAGTCAGCAACTTCAAAATTCAAGCATGACATTTAAAGCTTCCAGGCAATTACCCATTGTCCATAGTTTGCCTGATGTCCAGGGTTCTTATGGTGCTGTTAAGCTTGGAGAAGTGCTTGATCAAGCGCCTTTTGCTAATCTCGGGTATAATGATAAAGGGACTTGCCTTCCAACCCGTTTTGCGGTTGATGAATTTCAATCACCAATGAGCAGCTCTAGTCGTGGAAAAATCTTTGCTGAGAACATTGGTACCAGGGTGAAGCAGGAGCCAAATATGGAATTTGTGGATAATTCTAGAGTGGGCATACCGATGCTACAACAATTTCCTCCAAATGAACTCATGAGTGTTTTCACAGAATAGGTAATTGAGTTTGGTCTTTCAAAAATTTGAACTTGCATAACAGCATGCTTGTGCTTTTTGGTCTTTGGTTGCTTTTAAATGGCCTTTACATTGCAACTTGATTCATTCTCTAAGGAAATTATACCATTTGCTCTGTTTAACTTCTTCCAAGGGCTCGGCTGCTTTTTCTTGCATTTGTATACTAGGAATCAATATTTGATGAGTTTTGCTTATGGAAACTGATTTGACTTTGGTTAGCATCAGATCAGTGACCTTGACGATATGCATGATGATCACATAACTCTGGAAAATAGAGATGCACCTTGTATGGCTTGTTACAACCTCCTAGGAAGTTTATCGAACAAACTTAAACATGCATCAGAATTGATGTGCAGTTGTTCAAGGAAACAGTCATGGCATGCATATAGATGATATGGACAATGTTTATTAATGATGTGAGTGTTACTGAATCCAGCTCTGATGTTCTTGTGCAACAGGCTCGCATTGCAGGGTGAGCATACCTGTCTCAGTTCTGTGCGTGGTTAGATTGTATTGCAAAGTCGGTTCTTCAGATTCAGAAAGATTCAGGTTGAAGTCTTGTTTCATTATATACCTAATTCCTAGTACCTACACAAGATGCTGGTGCACAATGATTTCATTCTCTGCTTCTTATGTAAATTTAGGGTGACGGCATAAGCTCTTCTTGCGTCTAGCCTTGACTGATTATGTCCCAATTAGTCTGTAGGAAAAATAAGTTATGTCAGACGGATAGCTTGAAAGTATGTTCAATATGATGGCATCTTGCCAACATAATTGTGCAGTATTTGGGTTTAGTGATGTTAGAATTCTCATTTATTTATTACTACTCAAATGAGTCAATGTGTATCTTTGTCATATATATTTTTTTCTTTATCTCTTCTTTCCCCCCCTTCTATTCTTGTCATGTTTGTTAGAGAGGTTCTTACCTTATACAAACACGCATGTATAAGTGGGGTTCGGCTCCCCTCCAATACAGCCACTATCCAATGATTTCCAATATAGTCCTAGATTCTTGACACCTATTAAAAATATCATTGAACGGTTAAGATTGAAAGATGGATGATACCCTTACTTTCCGTAGTCATTGATGATAATTCTTCGGTGAATCATCCCATCTCCTTCAACTTGAACTTGTTCTGTGCTTCAAGTATACAGAACTGTATTTATGAAAAAAAAAAAAAAAAACTGGACAAAGGAGCATAGTGAATGGGGATTGAAAAGCCAAGTCCTATCCCATGGCTATGGAAATTAGAAGCATCCGCCACTTAGAAATCCATTTGATTATCAGAGTCTTTGCAGCCTCGTTTAGACCCAAAAGCATATTAATGCAGATAATGGATTTTCATGGTCCTTGCGTAATCTAATAAAATGCAATAAAAAGAATTTCAATTGGTTAAACACTCTCAATCTTTTTGCTAGCATCATTATAGGAAACCAAAAAGTTGATGTAAATATATATTATAATCGGCAAGGGAAAAAAATAATATATTATACTTGGATTTTCAGACTTTACAGTTACAAATGATTTGCAGTATTTTTATTAAACCAAGTTGTTGCGTTTCCTTGGTTCAATAAGTAGGTCAAAGTTGTTTCAACTTTTCATGAAAAGATAAGAAAAATTGGAAAAAACAATTAGGGATTTTGATGATTTTTTGTTTCCTTATGTTTTCGGGATTCTTTGTGCGAAGCAAAAACACATTGGGGAAGATGACGAGAGAGGAAGAAAATGGCGTTAATAATTGTCAAGGATCAAAGGTAAGTGAGAGTCATGTACATCCTTTAATCTTAGCCATTCAATAATCATTTAATAGGTGTCAAGAATCTAGTACTGTATTGGAAATCATCGGATGATAGGTGTATTGAAGGGGAGCCGAACCCGTATAAGTGTGCTTGTTAGAGTGGAGAAAAATGACATGTTGGAGTGTGCTTGCATTCCAAGTTACAACCCGTTTTGCAGCCGAAAAATCCCACTAAGTCCCATTTCTTCTTGGTCCCAGCAAGAATTAAGACAAGAGTTTGGCTTAGCTTAAAGCTCTTCCAAAGCTTCAATTTAGAATTTCTGGGTTTTAGTTAAAAAACAACTGAAAAGTACTTCTGGAAAGCATTTCTGGGTTTTCTGCTTGGCCCAGCTTAAACTTTTTTCAGTAGATAAGCTGTTAAATAAGTTGGGCCAAACGGACCCTAAACGTGTTCCTGAGGGAATATCTCAGTGGTTAGAACTCGACATTTCTTGTTGGAGGTCTCAAGTTCGAATCCCATGATAGACGAGGTAGGGATCGGATTTATGATACGATAAGTCTAGTTTTAATTGTCTAAGATATTAAAGTGTGCCTATCAGAATTTAGCTAGACAATATATTGGATGGAAGGAAAGAAGTATAATAATGAGGGCCAGACAACTCTTCCACTGGCGATAACGATGGCATTTGGCTGTTTATGTGACAGCTGAACAGCTAAGCTGCTTTCCAAGGTAAACTTTGTATTGGATACTTTCAACTTTTTTGAGTTCTTAAAGATTAATGGCGATGATGCTAAGTTTCTAACTTTCTGGTATTTGTTCTTCTATATATGAGTGAAATAAATAGAGAAAAAGAAGAAAAAAAAATATATCAGTAAGTTTGCATTAATTGAGCCTCTGGCCCAAAAAAAAAAAGTCTGCATTAATTGAGCCTAAGTGCCTAACAATTACTACTAACTAACTATATGCATCAGGCCAAAGTTGAAGAAGTCAAATGGGGCATGCGAGGACTCATGTATGCAGGAATATGATTCTACTAAAAGTAATATAGTAGGAAGTTTTGATTGAATTTTCTATTGCGTAAACAGGTTTATCGATTAAAGCTAATTTTTTTTTCACCAAAAAAAAAAAGACTAAAGCTAATTTTTCAGAAATAAAAAAACAAATCTATCTTCAACTTAAAATGATTGACTGTTAAAATGTCTTCATCATGCACCATTTATTCTTTTAAACACTAAAAATAGAGCTTCATGAAAACAAAATATAGAACTTGTGAATGTGTAAAAGAAATTCTATATATTTCCATTTAATGGAATATTCTTTGCCCGGAGAATTGTCCTGGTTAGTAACCCAAATTTGTTCTTTTGCTTATGAGTTACTATTAAATTTGTTGTTTTTTGTCTTGTTCTTATGCTTTGAATAGTGACCTGCAAATAAATTAAATCTTGGAAATTTATTTATTCTTCAAAAAGGAAAAATGGAAATATAAGTTAAAATTTATTTTTATTTATCATACTTAACATAATTTGACTGTTTTTCACTTTTCTTTATATCACTATATTTCATATCTCCAATCTCATAGTGGAATTGTGTCAATATATACTTGGAAAAATGACTTTTCTTTTGTTGGTTAAAGTATAATAATATTGACAGAGACATAATATAAATATTTCAAATAAATTAATTTAAATTATTTATATAGTACTAGTATATTTTATATTTTTATTAATGAGACAGTGAAATTGAAATAAACTCTTCAAAAATGAAAGAAGTATGTATCAATCATCAAATTAAATTATTGGGTTTCTACAAAACTAGTTTTCTTTTCCTATATATGAGATGAGATTAACTGATTAAGTAACTTAAACAAGAGTATCAAAGATAAGAAACTTAAGAATTTGATTATATAATCGATTGATTAGTAAACTCGAAGCATGTATCATAAACTTAGAGTTTAATTTTATTTTGTTGATCCACCTAATTTTAATGTTTAATACATATAAGGTAAGATTAGAACTTCTTTTTTTTTTTTTGAGGAAAAGGTAAGATTAGAACTTAATTAATAAAGATGTGAACCTAATTGTTAAAATTATATAAATTATAGATACATCGGGATTTAATCAACCAAGCCATGTGATTATGTGATAACCTCAGATATTAAAAGAATACTATTAAAATTATTAATGTAGGGTGGGATTATAGGAAAAGAGAGGACTACCTCCTACTAGATCTATGGCACTCACTTTGTGAGTGTAGAAATAAAAAGGTAGTTTATAGTAGTTTTCTTTTTTGACATATTTAAATTGATAGTTTTTTTTAAAATGATAGTATAAATAAAAATTAATTATTATATATATATTTTTGGTGGTTTATTTTCAAATGGGTAGTTTTTAATGTTTTAAAAACTGAGTTTGTATCCGAATAAACTCGTGACATAAACTCAGGACATAAACTCAGGACTTCACGTTATAATTAGTATAGATTGTGTAAGTCCATTTCAATATGGTATTTATAAGTAGAAAGAAAAATACTACTATTAATGGAATACCAAAAATTATTTCACAAAAAAAAATACCAAAAATTAAAATTTTGAGAGATACTATAGAGTTTTTTTTGCTGGCCACAAATAAAGGAGCTATGGAGTTTAGAGTTGAAGAAGACTCGTCAATAACATGGATGTTTTTTTTTTTGACACCTCAGTAATATGGATGTTGTTGCTTGCTAATGTATGTGCATGTGGGCTGTGGCCAATCCGTTAGAATTATCTTTCGAAATCCCAATTTCCAGGGAAGCAGATTTCTTTTTTCTCTTGGAAAGAATTAAAGAATTGTTGAAATTTAGATACGTTGCTTTCAAGTTTTATAAATGGAGCTGAACTCCCTAAGCAACAGCCAACCACCAGTTTATCTCTCTCTCTAGTCTCTACTTTTCTACATTTTCTGCCTACTGCCATCTTCTCTTTGTCAATTCTTCTTTTTACTAATTTCTTTGCTTCTCTCTTTCTCTTTGTCATCTTTTACTTCCCTGCCTACAATTTTTAACATTTTGTCAATTTGTCAAAACTCAATTTCACCCTCTCTCCCTTGCATTTAACGTTTTTAGAACTATATAATATATATGAAGCAAGCTCTTCTGGGAACTGGGTCTTTTTCCTTTTCATAAATTCTTAAAGCTTTTTTCATAACCAGTCTCTTAACAAGCCAAAGGAGCTTGCTTTACGAGCTAACATGGAGAAAAGTCAAGAACTTGCTCTGACCCAGATGAGGAAATCAGTTGAGAAACTTGGTTTTTCAACAGAGGTAACAACTAACCTTTTTGTTGCAGAAATACAACTTGTTTCAGTGTTTTTCCCCCCTTTGATGTGTTTGTTTAAAGTTTTCCTTTTTGGGTGTTGTTTGTAGAAATATGGGGATCCAACACTCATGAGGTTCTTGATTGCAAGATCAATGGACATAGAAAAAGCTGCAAAGATGTTTGTTCAGTGGCTGAAATGGAGGTCTTCCATGGTTCCAAATGGGTTCATTGCAGAATCTGAAGTACCTGATGAATTGGAAGCCAGGAAGATTTTCTTGCAAAGTTCATCAAAGACTGGACATCCCGTGCTGATTGTCAAATCATGCAAACATTTTCCACCGAATGATATTCCCCAGTTCAAGAGTAATTTGTTTGCTCCTTAGTTTTAATCTACTTTTATCTTGATTGATCAGTTTGTGCTTATAATTTTATTACTTATAATTTATCTTTATCCATAAGGAAAGAGATCATTGCTCATAATTCATGCAACTTGATAAGAATTGTGATTAGCCTTGTCTCAAAATTTGATTATTTTCTGATTGGAGCCATCATGACTTTTGATCCGGATTGTCCTGATATGAAATGGACCATTGTAATCCAAGGGATCACAACAGAAAACTTTCATAATAAAGGTGGGACAGGATGGGGAAGCCACATAAAACTGGGGTCCAAAACCTTTCACATACTTTTATTAGTTTAGGTGGAGTAACTCATAGATGTCCTTTTTTTTTTTGGCGAAAAACTCATAGATGTCCTTTAAGAAGCTAATATGGTGGACCTCTCAACTTTGAAATAATTACCAAATTAAGATTCCCTTAATATGTTATGTTTGTCTTTGGTTGCTAGCAAGTTTCCTTCTATCTTTTCAGAGGATGGTTTTGGCTTGTGACAACGTATGTTTTAGCATACTTCAGCTACTCTTTTCTTAATAATGACTTGAGAATTGAAACAAAACCTGAAATGTTAGGTCCATAATGAACAACCTTTGAAATGAGATGGTTGAGTAATATCTAAACACATAAATAGATTGACATTCAATCCTTTAGGAACAGAAATTTATTAAAGATGTACATTTGGCTCTGCTACTGGTGGTTGAGAAGTCTGAGTATTGACAGTTTTTTGGATGGTAATGTGACACCTGTGTGAGCACGACCTCGTAAGATAATATGCTTATTTCCCAGCATTGAAAATTTTGTTATTAGATGTTTAGTTTTAACCTTTTTTGGTTATTGGGAGCAAAAATCTTCACCAACTTCATCTGATGTACTGAGCCTACACTACACCGTAACTTGCAATATACTGCTGCCAAATGCCAATGATTCTTAGTACTGAAATGGAAAAATTATTTGAAGTTGATTTTCTCTCATGCTTGATCATAAAAGTAATTAGCTTGTGAAATTATATTAACATTATCTATCTCTTGATGCAGAGTTTGTGGTTTATTTACTAGACAAAACCGTAGCAAGGTATTATTCTGTTTTAAAAATGATGGAATTAAAGTTCCTTGGCTGATATACTGTCAAGTATTAATGCTGCTTCTATGCTTCCCCCTTTTTTTATAATACTCTTTTGACTTGGTGAGTTGTGCCTATTACAGCGGTGTCAGAGGAAGAGAAATAGGAAATGAAAAGTTGATTGGCGTTATTGATTTTCAACAAATTACATACAAAAACGTGGATGCTCGCGGATTAATTACTGGATTTCAGTTCTTACAGGTAAGAATGTTCTCATTTGGCTACTTAAGAGATAGAGAACCAGATGCAAACGGAAAAAATTAAATGATAGCTCTGCTTGCAGAATATATTTGTCCATATCTTTAATGGTTTGTTATTGCTAAATTGCCTCAAACTTTCAAGAAATGCCAAGTAGAGGGGCAGAAAGTAATGCTCAGTTCATCTGAGAAACATCATTCAACCTGTCAACTAGTTACAAATTGACGTGTCTATCCTAAACATTCTGTCATGTTATTCTCGTAGTAGTAAAGGCTTAGCCTTGTCGATCCTGAGGTAGATTTTAGGTAAACAAAAACACCACAAATTGCATGGTTCCACAATGCCAAGCACACTTGAATTTGAGTGTATCTCAGTACCATAGAGGAGAAGTGACATTTTGGGTCACTGAGCTATTCTGATATCACTTATCATAGAAACCAAGCTTAATGTTCTGTGTGGGCTACAGAATAACTAGGTTATACTTAAACTGGAATGAACTTTATGCTTCACTTTTTACTGGTATCCTGAATAATCCATGCACACTAATTGCATGATATAAGTCTTCTGGTTCATTTAGTCAATGATCAATATCTGATTATGAGACCAGAAACTGTTTGTAGCAATCTTATTTGCCTCCCCAGTAACAACTAAATTTTGATCCTGTCTGGTTTTTTTTTGTCTCTGTAGTCTCTACCCTGCTTCTTGTTCCTTCTGAAAATAGTATTTCCCAATAATAAAGGGAATTGATAACATACTAGTTCCAAAAAATAAAAAATGAAAGGAATCAATAACATAGTCAGAATTCTAGTTAACCCTCCCAAATCCCAACTACTAATTTAGTTATCTTTAACTCTGTTCTTTAAACTGTCTTTTTGTCTCACTGTTACTTATTTAGTCCCAATCTTCACTGCTTGCAGTCATATTTCCCAGAGCGCTTGGCAAAGTGTTACCTTTTAAATATGCCACGGTTTTTTGTTAGTGTTTGGAGGATGGTTTGCCGCTTTATTGATAAGCCAACACAGGAAAAGGTATATCTACAACTATTTTTTATTTTTCCTGGCTTTTAGAATCTTAGCAGTAGTGTTCACTCAAGAGTAAGAAACTCACTAGCCCCTTTGTACTATAATACTTAATTGATGCTGCATATATGTTTGCAACATGGAAATTTTTGCATCTTTATACCCGAAACATGGGATCAAAATTCTCGGCTGCTCAATATTATGAGATCCCCCCAACAAAACAGAGTTCAGATATCTTAGATGGAATACTCTAATACGGTCATTGGATTAAGCATGTCTTAGTGAACTCAGTTTGATTATGTGATATCCAACTTGGTTTATTTTGCAACAAATGAATGCAGATTGTGATTGTGACCAATGAAGATGAGAAGAAATGCTTTGTAGAGGAAGTAGGCGAAGAAGCTGTGCCAGTCGAGTATGGTGGTAAAGCTAAGCTGACAGCAATCCAAGATGTAGAAGTGCCCCCATTTGAAGGTTGTGATATAAAAAGCAGTAAGCAGCCAACATGACTAATGTTAGTTGACAAAGGCAGCCATTGAAGGGTTAAAACTTGAACCCTGAGAAAAGATACAATGCAGCTGCCATTAATCCTGATACAAATATTTACGTATTAATGATTGTTCCAACATGATGTTGGCTTCAACAAAGTATGTTATAATCATCTTGAACAGCTAGAATTCAATAATGACCTTCTCGAAACTTTCTTTAATGGAAATTATCATCCCTTTAAATAAAATTACTCATGCCCTACTCATATATTGTACTGTCTTATTCTCATTCTGCCTATCTGGTTAATGTTGCCTTGTTCTGTTTCATTTCCTGTATGAATCAGTAATTATTTAAGATTTGCAGACAGTGTAAACTCTAATTATGAGATACAAGCTCGTAACAGTAAATCAAATTATGGCAAATTATCCTGAAGTTTTTTTCATATAAAGTGCGATACTTGTTTTAGGACAGACTATGAAACTGTTGTTTTTGTGGTGTTCTTAATGCTTTGAATAGTGACCTGCAAATTTAATTAAATCTTGGAAATATATGTCTAATCAATAAAATGAATGTACATTTTAGAAAAAGAAAATGACAATGGAGTAAACATTATAAACAACTCTTTATTAACTTTTTTTTTTGATCCACCTACATAAGATAAGATTATATATAACTTTATAAAGACGTCGACCGAATCTAGCCAAAAGAGACGTCGACTTGAATTAAATTAAAAAATGATCAATCAAGCCAAGTGACTACTAATTAATTAATACTACCGACCCCAACTTATATATAGTATGAAATTGCTCTGACTCATCAATTTCACATCATATAGCTTTTTTCATAACCACTCTCTTAACAAGCCAAAGTAGCTTGCTTTTCGAGCTAACATGGAGAAAAGTCCAGAACTTGCTCTGACCCAGATGAGGAAATCAGTTGAGAAACTTGGGTTTTCAACAGAGGTAAATAAATAATTACCTTTTGTTTTGTATCAGAAATTCAATATCTCTGTACTTCAATTCAGTTCCTTTTGTGTTTTTATGCCTTTCATGTGTTTGTTTAAAGTTTTCAGTTTTCCTTTATTATGGGTGTTGTTTGTAGAACTATGGGGATCCAACACTGATGAGGTTCTTGATTGCAAGATCAATGGACATAGAAAAAGCTGCAAAGATGTTTGTTCAGTGGCTGAAATGGAGGTCTTCAATAGTTCCAAATGGATTCATTGCAGAATCTGAAGTACCTGATCAATTGGAAGCCAGGAAGGTTTTCTTGCAAGGTTTATCAAAGACAGGATGCCATGTGCTAGTTGTCAAAGCATGCAAGCACTTTCCAACAAATGATATTCTCCAGTTAAAAAGTAATTTGTTTGCTCATTAGTTTCACTCTTCTTTTATCATGATATGATTGATCAGTTGACAACATATGTTTTCAGCATACTTCAGCTACTCTTTTCTTATAGTAATGACTTGAGAAGTGGAACCCAGCTTGATTAACATTGTCCATCTCTTGATGCAGAGGTTATAGTTTATGTGATTGACAAAGCCATAGCAAGGTATTATTTCTTGTTTTAGAAATGATGGATTTTTCTGCATTTTAAGAATAGAACAAATAAACAGGGGACATATATATAGTTTGGGAATTAAAGTTCCATGGCTCATACTCTCTCAAGTATTCATGCTGCTTCTATGCTTCCCCCTTATTTTATTATACTCTTTTTGACGTGGTGAGTTGTGTTGTCTTGTGCCTATATATATCAGCGGTGTCAGAGGAAGAGAAACAGGAAACGAAAAGTTCATTTGCATTGTTGATTTTCAACAACTTACATACAAAAATGCGGACGCTCGTGGATACATTACTGGATTCCAGATCTTACAGGTAAGGATCTTACTGCTTTAATGGTTTGTTCTTGCTAAATTTGGCCTCAATCTTTCAAGAGATGTCAAGTAGAAGGGCAGGAAGTAATGCTCAGTTCCATCTTAGAAAATCATTCAACTTGTCACCTAGTTACAAGTGTCTATCCTAAAAAGTGTCATTTTTTCTTATTACTGGTGAACTTATATTTAAATGAGCTACACAATAGGAGGTAACTCTCTCCTATCCCAATTCCCACCTCGCTCATCACAGGGTTTTAACTTGAGACTTCTTGCAATAAATTCCAAGGTTTAATCATTGGGGTGTCCCTTGGGGGGACATCCTAAAACGTGTCATGTTATTCTCGTATTATTAAAGGCTTGGGTTAGTGGGTTACTTATTTAGTTACATAGTGAGTCCTTAAATATTACTATCTTTTTCACTGTTACTTAATTAATAATTAGTCCCAATCTTCACTACTTGCTTGCAGTCATATTTATCAGAGCGCTTGGCAAAGATGTACGCTTTACATATGCCGCGGTTTTTTGTTAGTGTTTGGAAGATGGTTTGTCGCTTCCTTGATAAGGCAACCCAGGAAAAGGTATATTTTAGAATCTTAGCAGTAGTGTTAACTCTTAATATGGGTAACAAACTCACTAGCCACTTTGTACTATAATACTACTTAATTGATGCTTATGTTTGCAACATGGAAATTTTTGCCTTTATATGCCTGAAACATGGGATCAAAATGCAAGGGTGCTCAATACTTTGTTATGTGCTTATAAGATTCCCCCCAACTTAACAGATTTCAGATTTTATTCTTAGATGGAAAACTCTAACATGGTCATTGCATTATGTCATAGTGAACCGGGCTAGATTATGGGCTTAATAGACAATGTGGCCCCTAAACTTGTAAGAAAGGGACACATTAGTCCATTAACTTTCAAAATTGTCAATTTCACGTATGAATTTGTAAAAAAAAGGACAAATTTGTCCTTATGGATGGAAATCGGTTAAATTCAGTTAACAATTAGGCAGAAATTGGCATAACTTTGATAAATTTTGTCCGATTATTAACAGAATTTAACCAACTTTTTTCAAAGATGGCTAATTTGTTCTATTTTTACAAGTTCAGGCGTGCAATTAGCAATTCTGGAAGTTCCAAGGGCTAATTTGTCCCTTACAAGTTCAATGGCCATGCAAGTTGTCTATTATAAGCCCTAGATTATGTGATATCCAACTTGGTTTATTTGCAACAAATGCAGATTGTGATTGTGACCAATGAAGATGAGAAGAAATGCTTTGTAGAGGAAGTAGGCGAAGAAGCTGTGCCAATTGAGTATGGTGGTAAAGCAAAGCTGACACCAATCCAAGATGTACAAGTGCCCCCATTGGAAGGTTGATCACATTCACATATATATAACTACTATGCAGCCAACGTGACATGACTAACGTTAGTTGACACCTGCAGCCGTTGAAGGGTTAAAACTTAAAACCCTCATAAAAGATCAATTCAGCTGCCATTAATCCATGGCCTCCATACAAATATCTATCTATATATGAATGATTGTTCCAACATGATGCAGGCTTCAACAAAGTTTCAATTAACTATTATTGTATTTCAATTTCTTGTATGAATTTGTAAGTATTTGGATTGAGATTTGCAGACAAAATAATGTTGTTCTGCAAGGTGTATACTTGAACTATGAGCTACAAGCCCATATAACTATGTCTATTAGCAAATATCAAAGTATGTTCCATAAGATGGTATATACTAAAATATATGTCTAATCAATAAAGTGAATGTACATTTTAGAAAAAGAAGATGACAATGGAATAAAAATTAAAAACAACTCTTTATTAACTTTTTTTCGTTGATCCACCTACGTAAGATAAGATTATATACAACTTTATAAAGAGGTCGACCAAATAATAATTAAATTAAAAAAATGATCAACCAAGCCACGTGAATACTGAGCTCTTATAATTAATTAATACTAGATCAACCCCAAATTTATATATAGTATGAAAAAAAAATATAATATATATACTACTATGAGTTTAGAGATGGAAAGAGTACTCATCAATAACATGGATGTTGCTTGCAGATGTGCATGTGGGCTGTAGCCATCCGTTGAATTATCTTTTCCAAATCCAATTTCCAGGGAAGCAGAATTCTTTCTTCTCTTGGAAAAAAGATTAAAGAATTTGTTGAAATTTAGATTCGTTACTTTACTTACTGAACTCCCTAAGCAACAGCCAAGCACCTGTGTTTAAGTCCCTCTTTCTCTAATTTTATAACAGTTTGTCAACATTCAATTTCACATCTTAAAGCTTTTTTCATAACCAGTCTCTTAACAAGCCAAAGTAGCTTGCTTTACGAGCTAACATGGAGAAAAGTCAAGAACTTGCTCTGACCCAGATGAGGAAATCAGTTGAGAAACTTGGTTTTTCAACAGAGGTAAATAAATAACCTTTTGTATCAGAAATTCAATATTTTTGTACATCAATCAATTCAGTTCCTTCTGTGTTTTTACGCCTTTGATGTGTTTGTTAAAAGTTTTCCTTTATGGGATGTTGTTTGTAGAAATATGGGGACCCAACACTCATGAGGTTCTTGATTGCAAAATCAATGGACATAGAAAAAGCTGCAAAGATGTTTGTTCAGTGGCTGAAATGGAGGTCTTCCATGGTTCCAAATGGGTTCATTGCAGAATCTGAAGTACCTGATGAATTGGAAGCCAGGAAGGTTTTCTTGCAAGGTTTATCAAAGACAGGATATCCAGTGCTAGTTATCAAAGTGTGCCAGCACATTCCAAATGATATTCTCCAGTTCAAGAGTAATTTGTTTGCTCATTTGTTTTACTCTTCTAATATCATATGATTGATCAGTTTGTGCTTATAATTTTCAGAGGAGGGCTTTAGCTTGTGACAACATATGTTTTCAGCACACTTCAGCTACTCTTTTCTAATAGTAATGACTTGAGAAGTGTATCAAAACCTGAAATTTAGGTCCATGGTCAATAGCCTTTGAGATGAGATGCATAAACAGATTTACATCAATTCTTAAGGAACATAAACTTAGTCCCTCCTACCCAAATTATTCGTCCTTTTTTGGGACTTTTCTTGTCCCAAATTATATGTCCCATTTATAGACAACTTTGACTATTTTTACCCATATTAATTGTAGAAAGAGAAACATATAGAATTGTAAAAGTTGAGGGTAGTTTTGAAAAGTATTGTAAAAGTTGTATAGAATTTTGAGAATCAATTCACTTTCTTGATATGGTTAAATGTGACAAATAATTTGGGACGGAGGGAAGTATTCTTGGCTCTGCTAGTGGTAGTTGAGAAATCGGAGTATGAACAGTTTTTTTGGATGGTAACGCAGCAGCTGTGTTTGCATGACCTCATAAGATGATATGCTTATTTCCCAGCATTGAAGTTTTGTTATCAGATCTCTAGTTCATTTTTTGTAACTAGAGATTTCTAGTTTTAGCCTTCATGTCAGCACTACACTGTAACTTGCAATATCCTGCTGCCAATGACTTAGTGCTGAAATGCGACGAATTTTTTTAAGTTGATTGTCTCTTATGCATGATCATAAAATAACCAGCTTGTGAAATTTGATTAACATTGTCCATCTCTTGATGCAGAGGTTTTGGTTTATCTGTTTGACAAAGCCATAGCAAGGTATTATTCTATTTTAGAAATGATGGATATTTCTGCATTTTAAGAATAGAATACTCTCAAGTATTAATGCTGCTTCTATGCTTCCCCCTGATTTCATAATTATACTCTTTTGACTTGGTGAGTTGTGCCTATTTCAGCGGTGTCAGAGGAAGAGAAACAGGAAATGAAAAGTTCATTGTCATTGCTGATTTTCAACAACTTACATTCAAAAATATGGATACTCGTGGATTTATTAATGGATTCCAGATCTTACAGGTAAGGATGTTTTATAAGTATGTTCAAAAGGTCAACAATACCTCATTGCTTCCTGTTCCTTTCCCAAAGGGTATAGGATTAGGCTATTTTCCATTTCTAATAAAGGGAATCAATAACATATACTAGTACTAGTAATTGATGACATAGTGAGTCCTTAAATATTACTATCTTTTTCACTGTTCTTCACTGCTTGCAGTCATATTATCCAGAGCGCTTGGCAAAGTTGTACATTTTACATATGCCGCGGTTTTTTGTTAGTTTTTGGAAGATGATTTGTCGCTTCATTGATAAGCCAACAAAGGAAAAGGTATATATCTGCAACTTCTTTTCCCTGGATTTTAGTGTAAACTCTTAAATATAGGTAATAAACTCATTAGCCTCCCTTTTGTATACTATAATACTTAATGATGATGCTGGATATATGTTTGCAACATGAAAATCTTTGCCTTTATATGCCTGAAACATGGGATATCAAAATGCTAGGCTACCCAATAGTTTGTTATGTGCTTATGAGATTCCCCACAAATGAATAATGCAGATTGTGATTGTGACCAATGAAGATGAGAAGAAATGCTTTGTAGAGGAAGTGGGGGAAGAAGCTGTGCCAGTTGAGTATAAAGCAAAGCTGACAGCAATCCAAGATGTACAAGTTCCCCCATTAATGGAAGCTTGATATATATATAACATGACATGACTAATGTTGGTTGAAGGGTTAAAACTTAAACCCTCAGAAAAGATCAATGCAGCTGCCATACAAATATCTATGTATGAAATGAATGATTGTTCCAACATGATGTTGGCTTCTACAGAGTATGTTTAATTATCTTGAACAGCTAGAATTCAAAAATTACAGTCTCGAAACTTTTTTTAATGGAAGTTATCATTCCATATTAAACAAAACTACTTGTGCCCCTATTGTATTTCAGTTTCTTGTATGAAATTTGTAAGTATTTGGATTGAGATTTGCAGACAAAATAATGCTGGGATGGCAACGGGTCGGATATCTGTCTAAATCTCACTATCCGAATCCGTATCCGTTTAAATATCCGCCTATTTTTTAAAACTAGTATCCAAATCCGCTCCGCCACCGCCTGCTATTATCCGTATCCGCTCCGCCTAATCCGTTTATATAGCAAATATCCAATTAAAACTCACTTTTAATAGGGATTTTTAATGGGGTGGGCTTTAAGATAAAACTAAAAACTCATTTAGGCCTCAATACCTAATATATTTGAGTTGAAGGGATATTAAATGGATTTATATGTCGGATACGGATCAGATATCTGCTCTAAATCCGTTTATATATAAACGGATTCGAATAGCAGATATCCGAGGGGTACTATCCGCATCCGCTCCGAATCCGTCACGAATAGTGGTTTCATTATCCAAATCCGCCCCGTATCCATATATTACTACGGATTCGGACGGATCGGATATCCGCCTACTATCCGCCAGCTGCCATCCCTGTTCTGCAAAGTGTATACTTAAACTATCAGCTACAAGCCCATATATGTCTATTAGCAAATATCCTCAAGTATGTTCCATATGATATGATGGCGCCTAAAAAATGTTCCATAAGAAAAACAGAAATCAAAATCAAATAATGGCCAATCAATGCAAAATCTATTTTTTATATAATAAAAAATCTAATTAAACTGGTATATGTAATATGATCATAAATAAATATAATCAAGTAGTACTATACTATTGTCTTTGCATGTATTATTATTTTTTTCATAAAAACAATTAAATTAAAAACTAATACTTACTAAAATCATACCAACTTAAGACAATAAACAAATCCTATTTTATCTCAAAAAAACAAATCCTATTTAATTTTGTCCCTTTGGAATTTGAATTAAGGTTATTACTTTCACCAAAAAGATCAATTAAGTCTATTTTACAATTATCTTTTTCTTCTTTCCCTTGAAATATCACTATAGACAAAATAGAAAATACCACAACTAAAAAAAAGCTCTGTATAAGGGGAAAAAAATGAAAGTCAAATGAAAAAACTAAAACAAAAGAAAAAATAATAATAATAAAAAAGTTGCACTCATTTTTTTCTTTTTCCCAACTAATTAATCCCCCAGACCAGAGCGGACGCCAGGACTCGTACTACTAACAAAAAAGCCCTCTCTATCCTTTCTTCTGTAAGTAGAGTAACGAAGAAGAGAAAACAAACAACCGTGTCTCGCCGGCGACTAAGTCATCGCCGTCACAACATTTCCAATATTCAACCTTCCGCCGCCATAAACAGTGAGGATAACTTTTCTCCCTTTTCCTCAATTTTAATTTTTTAGGTTCCCGATCTTTACCTACTGTTTCTTATTTCCTGATTGCCCTAATTTTTTTTTTTCGATTTTAATTTATGTATGTTTAGCTAAATCTTTAATTCATTTTAAAGCTCTTCTTTTTGGATATGTGGTGCGATCTATGCTAGTATCGTTTTTATTATTAATTCGCAAGTATGGTTAAAGATTATACCGATAGTTTATGTGAATGCCACCATGCAGTTTCTGTTATGCGTTTTTCTTTACATTTATTCTTAATTACACACATTTAGCTAAGCGTTTAATTTTCTTTAGAATTTCTATAAGGCTTTTGATGAATTTGGGGAAACAATGGCAAGCAATACCGGAAGAGGGGTCCCTTTAAATGGTTCTGTCTATGTTTGTAATTTACCTGAGGGAACCGATGAAACTATGTTAGCTGAATTTTTTGGAACCATTGGCTTGCTGAAGGTATGAACTTTTAATTGAAAGATAAATGATATGCCACTTCCAGTGTTATATATCTCTTATTCTTGTGCTTCTTCTGATTGTGTAGAAAGATAAACGAACTGGTCGACCAAAGATATGGTTATACAGAGATAAGGAAACGAATGAGCCGAAAGGAGATGCTACGGTTACTTATGAGGATCCACATGCTGCATTGGCTGCTGTGGAATGGTTTAACAACAAGGATTTCCATGGGAGCACTATTGGTGTTTTTATAGCAGAGAGTAAGAATAGTACTGCCGGTGGTGGTGGAGATCCTCCAAGTTTGGCCAGGGATGGTGATGGATTGGAGGAAGATGTGGCTACGGACATGAATGGGGGTGGTGGGAGGGGTAGAGGTCGGGGTGATGCTTCGGGGAAAACATGGCAACAAGATGGAGACTGGCTCTGTCCAAATACAAGGTCTGTGATGTGATATTGGTGAGCAGCTTATTCTTGCTCTTTTGTAACCTTTTCTTTTAATTGTCTTTGACTCTAAAGTCTAAATACTTTTTTGATATTGCCTCATCTATTTTTCTTGTTGCAGTTGTTCCAATGTCAATTTTGCATTCCGTGGTCAGTGCAACCGCTGTGGAACTGCTCGACCTGCAGGTGCATCTGGTGGTGGTGGAGGGGCTGGTGGCCGTGGTAGGGGTCGTGGTGCTGCCAATGAATCTAGCCGAGCAGTAGGAGCAGGAGCAGCAGCTGCTACTGGTGGACTTTTTGGCCCAAATGATTGGCCTTGTCCTATGTACGACTTCTAATGCTTAAGTAAAATATTTCTTTTCTTCTGGTCCTTGAGTGATCTTAGACACTTTCGGTGCTTCATCCTTTTGCAATTTTATTTTTATTTTTTATTTAAAAAAAAATCTGAGTCAAGTTATATGATTTATTCCAATCCTAAAATCTTAAATTTCTGTAAAGCCTTTCAGAACATAATGCCTAGTAGGACAAATTTGCAACTTACAGATTTCTGCTTTAGCTCAGGGTTGACATTAGTGCTGAGCACATTTATCTCCTGGAGACATGCGCATGTCCCTATATTATATGTCCATTAGGATGCATACTTGTGGTTAAATTTTCAAAGAATTTAGATAGGAATCTGATTGCACTATCAAGTCAAAGTTTTCTTCTCTCTCTCTCTCTCTCTCTCTCTCTCTTCTTTGGTACACAAGAGAGAACCTAAGATCTCTGGCTAATACCATTCCTCCCTTTACACTTGGCTTAAGCCCAAGGATAAGTCTCTAGTACTTAGCTGGACTATGCAAATATGATTTGAATGAAAAGCCAGCTTAAGTCAGCATTATTCACGTCAGTTCTTTCGTCTGTTCTTTTACAGGTGTGGCAACATCAACTGGGCTAAGCGTACGAAATGCAATATTTGCAACACCAATAAACCTGGTCATAACGAGGGTGGTGTGAGGTGATAACTATTTGATATGAATTAATTGTAGATGCAAATTTAAATCTTTGGGATATTTTCATTGAAAATTTGACATTTCATCTTTCTGTGGTAGAATTTATGCATCTCTCTTCTGTAGCTCTATCATTTGCTTCATTTCATTCTTAGAATTTCCTTGAAGTGATTTTGAATGGCCATTTATCACAATGCTCTATCTCCCTCTTCCCAAGATAATTTCTCTTTGGCATCTTTTACCTTTTTGGCATTTTAGTTCTTGTTGAAGAACGTTCTGAACCCTGTGTCATTGATGGTTGAGATATCATTGGGGACACTATTGTCAATCAAGCAGGATACACTTCCTTCCACTCCCCACCTTTCCTAATTCAACTACAGTTACTAAAATGTGCCTATGCTTTCTTTATAGTACCTTTGCTTATTTGTTCTTTGAAGAAAAAAAAAAAGACCATCTTCTGTTCACCCTTTAATGTGAGGAAGTAAAGACCTAGAGCTAATTGTTGTGTTTGCCTTGTGATATGATTTGAAACACAAGCATTTTTGGGAAAATAAATGCTTATGCATTGATTTTTATTTGTGGTTACCAATGTGTTCAGCATCAAATTTTGCTCCTTTCTAGAGTAGCTACTTTTCTTCCTATGTTTTATGGGCATATGTCTTGTGAACTCATGTTTCAATAATTTCTGATAAATTTGTTTCTCGATTAGTTCTTCTGTTTTGGACTCTATGTAAATGGAAACAATGTGATGGTAGTAAGACATGGTGGGTCGGATCCTATTCCAGTTTGTAATGGCTTGATTGAGTTTTGTTAGTTGAACTGTTATCTGAAACTAAAGTGTATTTTATATTTTCCCCTTGGTTACCCGTTTCCATTGCTTGACCTTACTAGAATATGTAGTGGCAGTTGACCTATGATCAAGATGTGGAGCAAGCCTGTTTGTGTTTCCTTGCATGACTTTTAGATGTAGGTATTTGTTCTTGAAGAGTATAGTAGTTCCATGGATTAAATATACGCATTACCTTCCATGGAGTGCCAACAAAAAGTTCAATACCTCTTATGACCTGAATTGAATTTATTCTGTAACACACTGCACTCTAATCCTTATAAATAGTATTTACCTAACCCTTAAATGATGTTCTGGAGTAAGCAGTCTTACAATATCTGCATTCTTCTTCTGTGCTGTGACAGAATTACATGCTATAGTTAATTGATTTTATTAAACATTAGATTGATTTCTCATCTACGTTTCTTATTATTTCATTCCCTCCACCCATTGGTTTGACTACTTTAATGTGCTTTACATGAGTGGAGTGGATCCTAGTAAGTTGTTTATGTTTTATTGCAGTTCTACCTCTTGGCCCTTTCAATTTTTCTTTGTATGTGCAAAGCTTCTCACTTTAGCTTTTAATCTATGCTTAACAGAGGAGGACGTGGTGGTGGTTACAAGGAACTTGATGAAGAAGAGATAGAGGAAACGAGGCGACGTCGACGAGAGGCAGAAGAAGTAAAATATATCTCCACTACCGTTACTTCTAAACATGATTAATTTCATATCCTATTGATTGTAATTGTTATCAATTTCAGGATGATGGTGAGATGTATGATGAGTTTGGTAATCTCAAGAAGAAATTCCGAGCCAAACAACAACAAGCTGAAGCTGGACGAGGGGTACCGGGTTCAGGCCGTGCTGGCTGGGAGGTTGAGGAATTAGGTATTGGAATCATCACCTTAATAACTTTAATAAATTAGTGGATAAATAAAACAAGATGATTCCATTTCTTTTCTGCTGCAGTATAATGGTCCTTGGTATATCTAAATATTTTAATAGAAGTGGTTACCTGGCAGGTGTGGTTGACAGGGATGGTAGAGAAAGAAGCAGAGACAGAGGAAGGGAGCGGGATGATAGAGAAAATAGCAAGAATAGAGATCGTGATGATAGGGAAAGACGCCGCAGTCGAAGCAGAGAAAGGGATAGGGGAAAGGATCGCAGCCGTGATTATGATTATGACAGAGATAGAGAATATGGAAGGGAGAGGGAGCGGGATCGAGACAGGGACAGAGACAGAGAGAGAGACCGAGATCGAGGCAGGTATTACTAAGAAAGGAAGAAGCAGTGTCTTGTTAATGTACTTGCTATTGTTTTCTTTGCCTCGGGAAGATGGCACTTTTGAATTGAATTGGCCTCGTTAGTGTGACGGAAATGCTGAGACTACTCTCTACATTTTGATGTATTTCTAGATTTAGTGTTGATTACTATAGCACAGTTTTCCTTCTATAGGAATTTTATCATCGCTGGTGTAGATTTTCGAATGGAACATTTTTCGAGCTAACTTGAGTTTTATCTCATTATTGCAATTG
Source organism: Corchorus capsularis (assembly GCA_001974805.1). NCBI lineage: Eukaryota > Viridiplantae > Streptophyta > Magnoliopsida > Malvales > Malvaceae > Corchorus > Corchorus capsularis. Next base: position 17,573 of record AWWV01013658.1, on the reverse strand, counting down.
AGCTCAGCCTACTTTTTGATTGTTCATGACTTCTTGTAGCTGTAAACAGAGCCAGAGCCATGGCGGCGCATGCCAGTAATATAAAGCTGCATCCAAATCTTGTTGGGATAAAGTTTTCCTTTTGGTCTGTGGTCTGCACTCTGCAGATTGGATTAGGAAGAACAAATGTGACTCGATTGCCGATTTAAGAGGGAACCTTCGGGTTTGACTATTTAAAGATCACGAGATTGATTGAGAGATGATTCCAAAGCCCTGTTGAGTCTAACTTACCTGGACTTAGAAAAGGATGGAGTTGATTCATTCCAATATGGAGCTAGAATCACTTGTCTTAGCCTTTGGGTGCGACAAAAATTTGTTTTGTCAAATGGGTTGGAGACGATTTTGGTTGTGGGTATTTCGGATACGGAAGGTAAAGCAAATAGAATGCAATTAAAGAAAAGAAGAGGTTGCCAATTGCCATGCCATGTAGCCATGTGAAAGGAGGAAAGCGTCAAGAAAAATAGAGATAGTGAAGCTTTTGGATTGAAATTTTTGGAAATTAAGGCCGACAATTTATGACCTATTTGGCATTTCTTTGTGGTTCAATCAACTTTGAGAAATTCGAAAATGATAGAACACGGCCGAAGCCTCTTCCAATAATTGAATCTATTTACTTACTAGTAAAATATTGACATTGGAGCAACCTTTGGCTAACAGTTTTGAAAATTTTTAGATTTTTGATTCGGAGTTGAATCACATCAAATCTCAAATAAAAGAAGTTCTCTCAACGTCTATTTTCTCTAAGATCACTAAATTTGAAATTTGCAATTCTTTTTAAGCTCAAAAACTATACATATCTAACACATCTACCCAACTTATTATTTAAGCTCAAAAATTATACATATCTAGCACATTTACCTAACTTACTCTCAATGTATATATTTGAGCTAAACTCAAAATTTGTTATTCAAACTCACTCTGGATTATTCAGGACCCAATGTGGTTACTATCTACCAGAGGAGTTAGTACCAAAAATTTGATATTCAAGATTATGACACAATGATTAATGTAGTATGTACCCCTTGGGCCCTTACCCAAAAAAAACATAATTTTGATCCCTCAAAATATTATTTATTAGAAGTGGATGGGAGGCTTTAAAAAGGTTTTTGTCTTTGACCTAATAGTCTAGTAAGCAAGGATTCCTTTAGGCAAATATAAATATATTATGAATCGGTGGACAAGATCATTAATTTTGTAGGTAATGTGCCAAGAATCTTATTTTCTTATTTAGTTTGGCAGCGCATACTCCGGAGCATGTTTGGCAATTGGCTTGGCTTCATATAGCAAGTTTTATCCATACCTAATTAACCCTCTCCCATTATTTCTTCCTTCTAATTTTAGTTCTAGCCTTATAATTATTAGTAATATTACTCTCTCTATATAAAACATTTTCATTTTGTTTTTCTTTTCTGTCATTTGCACATCCTTCAGTGTTTCTCCTTTGTCACATTTGTTTCATTCAATGCATAGCTGAAAAAAAAAACCTGGAATTTTTTTTTAAGCAGCAATATGCCTCAGTTGAGCAATAATCTTCAAATCAACATTAATGATCAACAAGCTTTCTTTGTTGATGAGGTATTGTAATCTCAAATTTCTTTTATTTCTCTTGTTATTTTCAATGGGGTGGAAATGGAATGGAACCATTTTTTCTGATTATGTTTTGTTGAATTTTTTTTCCCAGAAAATTATATCAGCTTACTCAGGGAGGTTGAAGAAGATCATTAAGCAACAAAAGAGAAGAACCCAGATTCAGAATTCAGTCATTGAACTCATTGACTTTCCTGGAGGACCAGATGGATTTGAGCAGGTTTCAAGATTTTGTTACTGCAATGGTAGAGTTGAAATCACAGTTTCCAATGTGTCATTGCTTTATTGTTGTGCTTTTTTTCTTGGTATGACTGAGAAAATCTCAACCAACAATTTGCTGAGACAGACAGAAAAATTCCTTGAAGGAATCTTTTATTGGTCATGGAATGATATAATTGTTAGTCTCAGAAGCTGTGAACCCTTCTTTTCATATGCAGATTCATATGGTCTAATCCAAAAACTCATTCTTGCTTTGTTAGCAAAAATTGCTCAAAATTCAGACTTCATTACTTGTTCTTCCTCATCTTCATCTTCCCCAGAAACCAGTTATGGGTTCAGATTCTCTTCAACATCTAATCCCACTCCTGACTTAACCAGTCCAAGTAGTAAATCAAGTAAGGCTTGGTGGTTTGATGACTTGGCTATATTAAGTCCAAAAATTATTGATATAATTATCAAGAATTTAGGTGCTTATGGGAATCAAAATAACAGTTTTACCCTCACAAGGTTCCTCCTTCATTACTTAAAAAGCAGACCCCAAATTTCACCAGAATCAAAATCTGAGTATTGTGGTTTAGCTGATACAGCAGTTCATGGGGTCATATTAGTAGGAAAATCTAAATTTTCTTGTAGGAAACTGTTTTGGGTATTGAGAGTTGTATCTGCTTTTAGCCTTAGTAAAGACTGCAGGGTTGGATTGGAGAGACTAATTGGTGAGAATCTTGATGAAGCAACAGTTGATGATTTACTGGTTTCTGGACATAACAAGGGTGTTTATGATGTTAATCTTGTAATAAGATTGATTAGAGTGTTTGTCAAAAGTGAAGGGGTGTCTTTACAAAGGATGAAGAAACTTGGAAGATTAATTGACAAGTATTTGAGGGAAATTTCCCCTGATCAGAACTTGAACATCTCTAAGTTCCTTGGTGTTGCTGAGACTTTACCAGATTCTGCTAGAGATTGCTTTGATGGGGTCTATAGAGCCATTGACATATATCTCCAGGTAAACTATTTCATATTCATTTCCCTAAACTTTGCTTTGCTATTATCTATAATTCTCAGTTTTATCGTTATTGATGTAATTTCATTTGAATGAATGAGAATTTTTTGTTCTGATAAATGGCTATTTAATTTGCAGTCTCATCCAACTCTTTCTTTCGAGGAAAGATCGAGGCTATGTCGATGTCTCAACTATGAAAAGCTATCATTTGAAGCAGGGAAAGATCTTGCTAAGAATCCAAGAATCCCACCAAATATTGCAGTTCAAGCACTCAAGTCACAGCAATCAAAAGTAGTCCAAAATGATGAGTTTGTATATGAGATAAGTCCAAGCAGCAAGAGCAATTATAATTCCCCAATGATGCTGCAGTTAACTGATCACAGCATAGATTCATCAGAAGAGTGTTGTTCAGAAGGGACTGAAGATATGAAACTGAATCTGCAAAAGATGCAATGGAGGGTGGTAGAATTGGAGAAAGCATGTAGGGAAATGAAGGGCCAAATGTCAAGGTTGGTCAGGCATAACTCTGCTTGTTACAATGGGACTTTGCCAAGATTTTGTTGAAAAAGTTTCTTGACTTCAAACTTTGTATAATTTGTTGAAAATAGAGATTTGTTTTTGTTTTTGATAGGTTTTGGCAAAGGGATTCACACTTTTTCTTCTTCTTTTTTACCTTCTAAGAAATTGTATGAATTTTCTTTCTTTTGTGAAAAAAAAATCCATACTATTTAAGCACAAAAAGTACATGCCACCTTCCCTTCAAGTCAAATTTCTAGTGCAAATGTATCATGTATGATTTACTTGACCTAAAATTCATAAAAGTCCTAAAGTCCAAATTAAATTTTAGTGCATATAACTCCTAATTTTCAATCAATATGAACTTCTTTTTTTCCTTCATTCCTACAGGATCCAACAATTTTTTTTTTTTGAAATAAAACAATTTTAACTTATCAATGGATAATTATGTTCTATCTTGATCCGAACAATTAAAGTTCCCAAATATTATTGAAATATATATTAATCAATCAAATTAAGTGATAATAAGTCATTAATTAATATATCTCAAATTATTTTGTCGGTCCATAACTTAAAAAGAAAAAGAAAAGAAACTATATATGATTATGACAACAGAAGATAGGTCGACCTTGTCGGGTAATGTAATTCCATCTTTATTTCATGTACAAAATGATTGAATTTATATATATTCATGAACTTATAGATATGATGATTTTAACTGTCACATTATTGAAGGAAATTATTTTATTTTAGAAAAATGAAGAAGCTAGGAAAGTACTATAGTATCAAAGTACAACAAAAGAGCCAAAAGAAAAGAAAAATGTACAACTATACAATATTACGAATAATTAAAAAATTGCATGGTGGGAGAAAAAAGCCAAAAATCTATATTAGGAAACCGTGGGGCGGGTTCTGCAATATGTTTTTTTCTGCAAACCACTTTCTTTGTCGAGTCAAGTTGATTTAAGACACTTGATTTAATTAATTTCAATTTTTATTTTTAAATAAAGTATAGAGTATAGACATATCACATATTGTAACAAAAAAAGTATAGACATAATAAGTTCATGTGATTAATAATGCCAAGACAAGAAATAGTATATGATCCCGTGAATATTTATTAATTATTAATTTAATTAATAATTAAACAACTAATCAACTCAATAAGTGGAAGACGAACTACAGAATATGTTTCATTTGTAAGTATTCATTAAGACAAATACATACATGTTAAGCCTACTCTTTGTAAGTTATTATCCATGTATAACGGACCTAATTGTCAATAGTTATTTCCAATATATATATACCAACACTTCTTGATACAAGTGGAAGAATTTGATATCGATGTATTTCAAGGTCTCGAATTAATTTAAATGTATGAATGAAGAAAATATACGTTTAAAGAACTTTTTTATAATTTCAAATTAGTCGGATTTCAATATATATAACTATCAAATATTGAAAGCGAGAAAAAAAAAAACTATTCAATACTAGCTACATATGTAGTGTGCGTGTGTGTGTGTATATATATATTATGTATTCATTTCGATATTCGATGATTCCAGCTCCTTCTTAACAATTTTGTTTTTTTGGCTATTATTTTGCTTCAGTCTCTAGTAAGCTTGTTTCAAACTAAGTCCCTGTCTCAAATAACTAAAAAGATACTGTTAAATATTTTATTTATTTGAATTTTAGTTACCTTTAGTTTTTTATACTTGAACTTATTAAGATTATATTTAGTTTTCTTTCGGCCAAAAAAAAAAACTTATTAAGATTTAAATTTTGAGAATTGAAACTGAGCCAATTGTCCATATCGTTGGCCATTTTCATTAGATTTTATTGTAGGAAGTATAAGCACTTTCAATTAAATATATTAAATTTTAGGTTAGAAGCTCAAAATTCGTTATTATAATACTATTGAGTTTCATCTCTACGTATTGGTTTTGTTAATTTGTTTAATAGTTGTTCTACGTTCTTCTTTCCAAATTATTTATATTCCACCAACAGAAAATCTACTGTAATTTATCGATTTGTGAAATTTTTTTTTTAATTTATAAAAAATAATGATATTTATTTATTATTATGTTTATTGGAAATTTGAATTAATTTTTCCAACCAACATGGGGTTGGATCAAGTGGTAAACGGCTTGTTCCAGCTTAAGCAGGTCTCAGGTTCGAGACCTTGCGTACGCAGTCAGCCCCTGTTGGGAGACTCACCCACCATAACCAGGCCCACGACGCGGGTCGGATCCGGATTAGTCAGGACCAAGCCCTGGATACCGGATGGGATAAAAAAAAAGAATTAATTTTTTCCAAAGAAAAATGTATTGGATTATTATATAATCCCATCATCCCATCCCATGCATGCATGGGTCTTAGGTGCCAATCAACCCTTTCGACATAGTAGAGCCAAGCTGGCTCAAAAGATACCGCAAAATCACCAACCCCACAGCCACAAGTCCAACAGCTCCATAACTTATTTTTATATACAAAAATGAAGTTGAACTCAATCTAATTTTTTAAAAGAGTGATAAGTACTTAATTAGAATCAAAGCAACTTCAAACTTTTTTTTTTTTAACGATCTTCTAACAACAAAAGACAAGAGTTTGAAACAGAAAAGCTAAGCTTAATTAAAGAGTTTCAAGACAAGAGTAGGCTCAAGAATCAAGTTTAATTAAGCTCGAAATTTGAACTTGTTTTGGTTGACAAAGCAATGCAAGTAAGTACATATACGTGGAGCTGGAGCTTTTCTTCAGTTTCCTATTTATTTAATCCATCCAAAGCTGCATGAAAAGTTGGTCAAAATCTTAGCCAAAACCCAAACTTCATTGATCACCCAAAATTCAGTCTCCACCCTCCCCTTAATTACCCTACCCCAAAATTTCTCATTCAAAAGACGTTGGAGTATATGCTTATATAAGTTTGGTCAAAAGAGTATCTCAGTTACATTGTAAATCCGAAAAATCCACATGTGAAAGTTTAATGGATTCGTAAATTTCAAAGGGATTGACGGCTTACTCTGACCTTAGAGATGAGATAACCTACCTTATTCCTAACAGACCGTCTAAGAATATAACAAGTTAAAGATCTCCGGACAAATTTATGTTCATTGGCTTATATAAGTTAATTGGTCAAATTAAATTAAATTAAATTAAAGGCCTTTAATTGAATTGAATTTTATAGTAAAAGCAAGTTCATTGGACATTTCCTTTAAAGGGGTGGAGGAGTTGCATGGACGCATGGTTCAACGTTGACTATAAATTGTAGAGGGTCATGGGTCTGGGTCTCCAACTGCAGATTTCCAAAGTCCAAGCTCCAAGTTCCAACTCCGACCAAAGCAATTCAAGCAACCAAAGCAGTCAAATGTATGTTTGCAATTACCAATTTGTCGCCATTTACTCGCAACATCTCAACATTGATCTCAAAGAGAATGATTTTATTACCATCAGCTCGTTCCTTCTCGGATGACTCCCTCTCTATCGAAAAGCTCTTGGCTTCGCCCAAAGACATTGCTTCAATTTCGCTTCTTTTTGATCAAATCCGTGCTGTCAGCATTCGCCAATGGGACGCCATAATCAGAGACATTTCCGCAAGCTCCCAGCCCCAAAAGTCTGTCCTTTTATACATCATAATGCGTAGAAAAGGTGCAATTCCCACCAAACACACTTTCCCTTCCCTTCTCAAATCATTTTCCAAGTCCCAAAATCAAAACCCATTTCATCTTTTGCCTCACATTGTTAAGTTCGGATTCAATTCTGATCCTTTTGTGAGGAATTCGTTGATTTCTGCCCTTTTTAGCTCGGGACACCTGGAACTTGCTCGCCAAGTGTTCGATGAAAGTGCGCAAGTGGATGTAGTTTCTTGGACTGCTTTAGTCAATGGGTATTTAAAAACTGGTTGTTTCGTTGAAGGGCTGAAATGTTTCAACGAAATGAGATTAAACGGTGTTGAAGTTGATGGGATGACTATCGTTAGTGTCCTCACTGCTGCAGGAAAAATGGGTAATATTTGGTTTGGAAGGAGTATTCATGGATTTTATATGGAAACAGGGAGAGTTCAATGGGATGTTTTTATTGGTAGTGCCATTGTTGATATGTATTCAAAATGTGGGTGCTCTGATGATGCAAGAAAATATTTTGAAGAAATGCCAAGTAAAAATGTGGTTTCTTGGAGTGCTTTGATATCTGGCTATGTGCAATGTAATAGATTTAGGGAAGCACTTGATATTTTCCAGGATATGCTAACAGAAAATGTTAGGCCAAGTGAGTTCACGTTTACTAGTGTTCTTGCCGCTTGTGCTGAAATAGGAGCTTTGGTCCAAGGAATATGGATTCATAATTATATAGATAGATGTAAATTGGAGATGAATTCCATGGTTGGGGCAACTTTGATAAATATGTATACAAAGTGTGGGTGTTTGGATGAGGCTTTCATGGTTTTTAGGAAGCTTAGTGGAAATAATGTTTATACTTGGAATGCCATGATTAATGGGTTGGCTATGCATGGCAATGCAATAGGCTCCTTAAATTTGTTCAAGGAAATGTTGCGTAGCGGTATTGATCCCAATGAAGTTAGCTTCCTTAGTGTTCTCAGTGCATGTTCTCATGGAGGTCTTGTTGATGAGGGACGTAAGCTTTTCGCGATGATGCAGGGGTATGGATTAATGCCTAGTGTTGATCATTACAGTTGCATGGTTGACATGCTTGGTAGGGCAGGGTACTTGGAAGAAGCAAGGAAGTTGATTGAAGATATGCCAATGGAGCCAACGGCTGGAGTATGGGGAGCGTTGTTTGGGGCCTGTATGATTCACAAGGCGTTTGATCTAGGGGAATATGTAGGAAAACATTTGATCCAGTTGCAGCCTCATCATAGTGGCAGATATGCCCTTTTGGCGAACTTGTATTCAAGGTGCCAACAATGGGATTCAGCCGCACAGATAAGAAAGCTCATGAAAGAGAAAGGTGTTAAAAAGACACCAGGATGTAGCTGGATAGAAGTCAATGGTGCAATTCATGAGTTCATTGCTTTTGATAGATCCCATTTTGAATGCTATAGTTTGAACCAGATGATGGATAGTTTTATTATTCAATTGACACTTGCAGATTCAGATTGTAGCTTGTTTGGATTTGATGTTGAATTGGAGTGAGACAACTTAACCTTGTAGTTCACTAGAATACTTCTTTTAAGCTTAGAAACTAGAGGAACATAACTCTTCTGAACTATAAATTTGAACAGTTATGGAGAAAAGTTAACTTTAAATATCCTCTTCTCCAGAAAAATCAATAAACTGTAAAAAACCAGTCATAAGATAATCATGTACTCAATGGTCCCAATCGTAATGTTACAAGCAAGTGAATCATGTTATACTTTTCCAATAGTTTCTCTATCTTTACAAAGCTTCTTATGTGATACCGGGAATCAAATAACTTTCTTTTCCTGGATAAATAAAACATTCAAATACAATAATATACCCAAAAAAGAAAAATGACATTACATCTCTCTGGCAGCCAGACAAGTTCAATATTCCGCTAAGTATACACTATGAAAATCTATGGCGTGAGTAAAAGAAATTTAAATTTACATCTACGAGCTACTGTTCTGAATTGGCTGTGAAGGACATCTATCTTCAATGGCCTGAGGGTTTAAGATCTTACAAAGAGAACGATATTGCAGACGAACATTCTCACCAGTTCCAATAATCTTGAGCAAATACCTGCAAGAAAAGTCAAGGAAAGCATGGGGATACTCACCAGAGAAATTAAGCCCCAGTTCCATCTTAGTGACATGTCTACTAGTATTCTACCTTTTCGGGGTTAACAATGGAAACAAATGCTTAGTCAGAGAGCATTACAGCGTTTCCTGAGTGCAAAAACAGAGGGGAACAGCCGGTGCATGCCAAAGTGCAAAAGTCATCTTATTCTAAGTACATTTTTTCATTTTGTAAAATAAAATGTGGATGTAGATGTAAATTGAGAGACAAAACTTTTTATATCTTCTTACTACCTTTTTCCAAACTGCATTTCCAGGTCATTTTGGATTTGAACTTGGAGCATTTCATTTCAAGTCTTAATAAGTTCTAAATTCAGGTTGCTTCAAATTCAGGTCAATCATGTCAATGCCATTTAGTATTTACTTGATACTGTCACTTCAAATTATGAATCATTAAGATTTGGTTCACTCCATGTTTTTCATCAATTTAGTAGGCCAAGATCGGCTTCTTCAAGCCAGTCAAGTTGAGCAGTTCTGGTTGGATCAGCTTTTATGGCTTCTACAACTTCATTCATAACTGTAATCTATAAAGGTGAATTAATGGGCATTTCATCACTAAAGTCAAGACTACTAAAGAACAGTTTCATGCGTGTGTAAGATCTTGGAGCAAGCCAACTCACCAGCCATTGAGACATTGGGATGTAATAACTGCTTCCTTACCAACAAATTTTTCGGGTGTCCTCCTGTTTCCCTGTACATTGCAGTGTACACTCCATTTCAGACTTCAATCTACTCATCAAGTTAAAACCAAAATCTGCTATAAACAGAGAGGAAAATGCACCTTAATCAACACCTTCTCGTTCACTGAAAATGGATATTGGACGCCCCTATTCAACCCATCATCGGCACCGACATCTCCATTCTCCTTCAGATAAGTATTTGAGCAGTGTTAGATTTTAAGTTAAAAACAAGTCCCTCACAAATTACAATTGGAAAGTTCAATGCTAGTCTGATAACGTTGTGAATGATAAAAATCAGTTTTTTTGGTTAAGTGGCACCATTGACTTACTATTATCCTAATCATTTATTTATTAAAACTTAACAGTCACTTCATCAGGAATTAAGAACCTTAAATTATAAAAGGAACTATTCACACCTAAGCATATCCTATCCACCTGTTACTAAAATGGGTTATCTGCCATGTAACTTAAGTCATCAACCATTGGAAAAGCATATAATTGTGAGGGTTTGAAATGCTATCCTACAGCCTATATGATAGGAAGTTCACAGACATGCATCAAGGGAGCAATCAGTTTACATCTAACAACCATGTTGAGAGACATGCATTCAATATAACACAATGAAGTGAAACAAGTCGAATAGCTGTGCTTCATCAGTCGTACCCATTTTCATAATAAAGTCAATCTTTTTCAGATTCAAGGAACCAATCCAGCTAAACTTTAGTGAAATTCATGCAATATATTTGACCCATGAGGAACAGCCTAAATCTATCTCCTAACTGAGAATTTGATATGCTTATGATAGTTTATCCATACCCTGCTTGATCTTCTCGATGCATCAATTTGTTCACCCATTTCCTTTCGTCGTTTGCGGAGTGCCGCGTTATGGAATAGCCTTCGATCATCCTCTAGCTTCACGGCTGCAGCAGCAGCTCTTAGAGCTGTAGAAAGTAAAATATGAGATATGGAGAAAAGAAACAAATGGCTCCAAAAAGAAAAGAGCAGAGAGAGAGGAGAGACAGAACGAAATGCAACATAGCAAAACTTGGCACTGAAAGCTGGAGAAAATAAAAGAAGCCATCAGAATGTACCTATATTAGGGATCAAAGAGCCAGAGTCGATGTCTGCACTGCAGAGCGTACATCTTGACTGTGATGCAAACAATAATTGTGGTTATGGTTCTTGTCTCTTCCCATCTAAAGGTAATAAACCATTGTAAACAGTAATGAAAAAGAAACAGCAGTAAATATCCCATAATGATAAGCCTCGATCTACAGACCAGCAGATATCTAGTCACTGAACTCATAAAAGCAGACAACTTTAAGCAAATTTATGTGTGCAAGCATGCATATCAACAAATAATAGAAGCATGCTAACATAAAACCAGCCTTTATAATCCGCTAAGTTACAAGATCTATTTTCCCTTCAAAAGTTCTTGGTAGACCTTCACTTGGCACTTCTTTTTTTGAGATCCTTCACTTGGTACTTCTAATTATAATTAACTACTTTCATGAGTCTGCAGATTCCCTAATATGAATTTCACCTCATCTCTTAACTAGACTTAGTAGTCTATGAGGGTGACAAAAAAATGTGGACCATTTTTACCAAGAGATAGTCCTCCTAGAAGGCCATATATTGTCTGTAAGCACACTTGCGAAATTGAGAAGGCCAACATTTATTGATCTAACATTCTTTCACGGAAAAACACAGCAACTTTCAGCAAGTTGAAAATCTTTTGGTTAGTATTTTCCTCAACCACAAGAAATGCCACTACCTCCTAGAATATCTTGATAATTGAAGCAGTAAATTGATTTAAATGTGTAGGTTAGCTCAACAAGTCTGCCTTACATTTGCTCTGTTTTTGACAAACAAAGAGTGTCAGTAGGGTTAGCAAAGAGCATTACATGCTTTTAGAAAAGCATACGGATGCTGAAGTTCATTTTTTCTTCTAATAATTTGTTCACCCTCTACTTTTTACTAATCCTACAATTAGCAATTATTCAGGCTCAAAATTCCCAAAAGATATAAGAACTTTCATCTTACAGTGAAATCCACGCAACTTGAAAACAATGGTAATATATCTGTTTTCCTTAATTCAAGGTGTCTTACCATGTCAAGGACCCTCCTCAGCATGAGGCCACCAAATGAATGTCCACAAGAAACAACCATAGCATCTTCAAGGAATGCACCACTAGACATCAAGGAAAAGCCCAAAGAAAGAAAAGGAATCATTAAGTATCACATTATATGCATGAAAGCAATTTCTAGTAAAACAATATAAAAATAATGTATAGCATCTATCTATCATTTTCCTGAGCAGGGAACAAAAGTGACCCACTCTGTATCAAAGGGATCAATAAGTTGATGAAAATAAATTCTATAAGCCATAATATAAAATACAAAGTATAAAGGTTTCTTTATTTCTTTACAACTAGTTTGTATACACATCAGGTTTGTGGTAGTTCAAAGTACGAAAAGTAGAAAGGCTTAAAATGGATAATGCAACCAAAAAAGGTGAATGTAGTGATGATTAAGCACAAACTGAGATAAGCATGGATTATACATGTGGAACAAAGACCTAGAAAAGCCATACATAAAGATGTGAGTTAATGGAAGATGCCCCAGTCCGAAGGTGGAGGGAAAGACTAGGAAAAACAGGGGTGGGAACTTTGAACAAGGATTTAATTACACTGTCTCTATGGTAGTAAATGATTTATCAATACTAAGACATACTAGGAATACATTTCAAAGTTCGAAAAACACTCTTAAAAGGATGCCAAGTAGCTTCAGCCAAAAGCAAAGAAGCATAGTGAAATTGAGACAACTTACGACAATGGATCTGAGAGGACACTTCTTAATGAAGGCTCCTTATTCAAATTGTTTTGAGCTCCCTGGAAAATTCAAAATTCACAGTAAGTTTCGTAACAATAACTGCAGCCAAAATAGGAAATTTAAAATTGCAATTTGCAAGCAACAAAACAAAACTAGGTTCATTGAAAAAGGAGAGCCGAGGGGGGCAGTTAGATTAAATCGGAAGATACAACCAAAATGAAATCAACATTGTTGCTATAGGAAACTGTTATCAATTCACTCAAGAACAAAGAGGAATGAAAATCAAGCATTCGAAAGTCACTTTCAACCACCACATGTATTTAAAAACCTCGTCCAATAAAAAACCCAAAGCAAGTCAAACACTGATTTCCTATAATTTCCCTATTTTACTCATGATCTATTTTTCTAGCTTAGAAGTGTTCTGTGAGATGCTATAAGTAAGGACTTACACAAGTATTATCAGAACGGTTGCACACTACATCTTCTTCAGCAGAGAGTTCATCCATAAACTGGCTCACAGATATTGGTACATAAGTCTGTGGAATTACATGACCAGCAGCTGCAACTGGAGAGCAATCTAATATAGCATTGCCCTGCGGCATGAGTCTAAATGCAAGCGATGTCCTGTGATGCAATGCTAAAAAAGGGTTACTCACTTTAGTCAACTGCAACAAGTAAAGAGCTTTGCTACCACATTAGAAGCAATGCAAGAGCCAAATATGATTACATTTACCTGCCACTGTTATTTATGCCTGACAGATACTCAGGAGCAGCTCTATACGAGGCAGCAGGACGAAGACCAGCAGTGGCATGGCTAAGAGCCTTTCCAGTTATAAGCAACATATCACCTGGAACCAACCCACCATCTGCTAGGTACCAACGACCATTGGGATCACAAACCTAAGCCAGAAGATATTTTAAAGGATATACCAAAAAAATGATATAATTGAAATCCCAAACAAATTAGGCATGCAAACAGGCAGATAAGTATATATCCATATGCGTTTTGTGTGAACAAACATATATGTGCAAAGTATTGGATTCAGAAAAAATAACTTAATTGATAAAAATTTCCGATATCAAAGAATCAACATTTTTCTTCTCTGCCAAGTAAAAGAAAGATACCTGTAAGCCAGGACTGTCTGAAGAAATCAATGTCAATAAACCCTTCTCGACTTCACCATTCATTCCTGGCTTCCCTCCTCCGATAGCCCCCTTTCCATTTTGCAAAGACGTCTGAGCGTAGGTAGCAACAAGCACCGATGAAGACACCTCATTAGCAGGCAATGGAGTATCATCAAGTAAATGATTAAACACACTGCAAATAACAAATTTTGCAATTTCTATCACCAACTGTTAAGGCACGAGAAAGTTACGAGCAAAACTAAATACTAATATTATAATCCAACATTAAATATCCTTACTCGCTTCGCAAACGAAGGTGCCTTGCTAGTGCGCATAAAGCAACACGAGCTGCCTTCCCCATGCACCTAAAAATATCAGCCATGCATGGTGGAGATGAGTCCCAATCTTCCAACGCCCTGCCGAAAGAAAGCTAATGATGTATTGTCAATTTGCCAAAAAAGTAATTAAGAATTAATTGGGAAACCAAAAAAAAAAGGAAAAGAAGACGAAAGTTTATACAAACAACCTTAGAGAGAGAGGTAGTGTAAGACATGTGGCACAAGACATGGTGCTAAAAACAATGCACAGAACCTAAGACTTCACTCGTAGGCAATTAAATAACCCACAGCAAGGACCAGGAAAAGCAAACCCATTTAGTTAAAAGAGGAATTTTGAGTATCAGGAAAGAAATCTATGAGTAAGATAACGGCTCCAAAGATGCAGCAGAACCAGCAATAAACATGGGCAAAGTGTTATAGGCTAACTTGTAACGGAATTTCTTGTTTGAAAGAAGACTTAGCACGAGATAAATCCCAATAAAAAAACTGCCCCTTTCATACTAATTTGCCAAATAGGGGTCAATCCATATTATTTTAACACTACAAGAGCAAGTTCACCATTTCCTGTGCTAGAATCAAAACCATTGTTCAATGGTCCAGTAATGGAAAAGTTTCAAGTTGCAATTCCAAAAAATTGGTTAGTTTGCATCGATAGAAATTTCACAATCGCCTAAAATGTCTGAACCACAACCTGATAGGTCTATTGAAGATGCAATTGGTATACTGACAAGGATTTAAATGCGGGAGGGAATTTCGAACAATCTAGGTCCTTATAGTCTACAGCAAAATCCTCAAGTTTGTAAGACGGTGACACCAATTAACAGGTTACAAACTCACAAGCTTCTTCTTTTGTTGCAGACTATGTACTCAAAGCAATGGAAGTAAAAGGTCCACCAAATACTATTGAACATATTATATGAGGAAAGGAATCACATAGAAGCTTTAGCAATAAGCTCAGTTAAAGCAACAGTTGTTACATGGGGCAAAGACTAGCTCTAACAATAACATAGAAGCTGAAACTGAACATTTTAACTTAATCAGAAATTGGGATGCTAAAATTTTAAGAAAACATACCTTCCAGCCCTATACATATAAACTCCACGGCTTCCTTTTCCAACAGTATTTACCCTACTCCTAAAGTACAACCGCGCAGCTTCCAGACCGCACCTCAACAATGCGGCGTCATCGTTCCCAAACTCGATAACCGCCGCATTATGCCTCATCAAAGACCCCGACAAGGCATCCACAGCCCTCAAATAAGAAACCGAAGGGGCACCATCATAGGGGGTAATATCAGATAACCGAACCCTGGCGAGCGGAAGTGGGGAGGTCCCCATGGCAGCTACAAGAGGCTCGCCGGAAGGATGGGCGGCGGAGATTGGGAGTGCAACATGATCGATTGGCTGACGTGACGAGAAAGGAAGAGGGGATTGGGTTGGAGTTGGTGTAGGGGATCTAAGTGAAGAAGCAGCGGAAGGAGGATGAGGAGGAGGAGGGTTTGGCGGCGGCGCCTGCGGCTGCTGCTGCTGCTGCATCATCATCGCTACCATGAATCATTCTGAAATGTGAAAAGGAAGAGAGGGTTTGTTTTGAATTAGGGTTTTCGGAGAATCATTATAGGGAAGCTGGTGTTGTTGCTTTGGAGTGTCAAATTTTGGGAGATTGAGAGCAGGAAAAGAGGCCGCCAAATTCTACTCTTCAGAGTCAGAAGCCAAAGAGAAGGGCACTGCCGAGTTTTTTATTTTCTATTTTTTTGTTTTAGAATTTTTTTTATTGTCCTTTTTTCATATATGTATTTGTTGATCAGAATTCAGAATATCTGACCGGACAGGAACGTCAATTCCACGAAGGAATCACGGGAAGACCAATTTCGTCTGGTTTTGGTCAAAAAGCTTGCTTTTTGACTTGCCTTTGAAATTGGATTCCGGAAGTTGGAAGTGGATTAGCGTACCAACTGAGAGGAACAAATGGAAAAAAAAAAAAATTTAAAAAAACTTACAATTTTTTTCTTCTTTCGGCCGTTAATGATGATATTTTTAATACGTTGAACTTCGGTATATGTCTACAAATTTGCAAGATTAAAGAAAGAAAACATACACATGATTTCACATTTTCCTTTGTTGATGCCAAATGCCCAAATCTATAAATCTATATCTATAATCTATAAAATATCTAATTTCTCAACATTTAAATTACCTTTATGCCATAGTTTTATGTGATTAGATTACTTTGAGTTCCGTTTAAAGTTGGTCTAAGTTGTCAATTAAAGGATTATTGAATTATACATGGTTATTCATATATATTATAAAGTTATATGATGTTTCTTGTGGAAATATCTTTTAGTAGTAATTCCGAGCTCTTGGACTCTGTCCTATCAATACTTTTAGAGCATCTCCAACCAACACGGCATAACGTAAAAAATGCCATAAAAATTGAAGCAATTTTGCTTCAATGAAGACACTAAATTCCACAAATCGATACGAGGCATTTTAGTGGATGAACAGTGCCGCGCTATAAATCATATTGATAATGACCCTTTAACCAGTTTTTCCATTCATTCATCCCATGAGATAAATCATATTGATAATGACCTCTTAACCAATTTTTTCATTTAACCAATTTTTCCATTTATTCATCCTAGAATGCCAAAAACTTTTTTGTCTTAACCCATAACGATGTCTTAATATGGAATGAGATATTCTTTCTTCTTAAAAATAATCTTTTATTTCATTTTTAAGAAAAAAACATGTTCCGTGACATTGAAGAATAGGTTTGAATTTATAAAACCTAATAACTTGGGTTTGTGATAATTTGTAAAATACATATGCTTGTAAGAGGGAGGATAAGTTACAAAAAGCGTTTTTATTTTTATTTCTAATATTTTTGTTTTTATTTTTAATACTATAAAGTGAGTTTTTAGAGTTGAAATAAAATGAATTGTATTTTTATTTGTTTTATTAATTCTTTGCATCATTATTGTAAATGAATTTATCAATAATTCTTTTTGTTGATTCAAAAAAAAGTTGTTTATATTTCTCAACATTTAAATTACCTTTATGCCATACTTTTCTCAACATTTAGTAGTAACTCCGAGCTCTTGGACTCTGTCCTATCAATACTTTTAGAGCATCTCCAACCAACACGGCATAACGTAAAAAATGCCATAAAAATTGAAGCAATTTTGCTTCAATGAAGACACTAAATTCCACAAATCGATACGAGGCATTTTAGTGGATGAACAGTGCCGCGCTATAAATCATATTGATAATGACCCTTTAACCAGTTTTTCCATTCATTCATCCCATGAGATAAATCATATTGATAATGACCTCTTAACCAATTTTTTCATTTAACCAATTTTTCCATTTATTCATCCTAGAATGCCAAAAACTTTTTTGTCTTAACCCATAACGATGTCTTAATATGGAATGAGATATTCTTTCTTCTTAAAAATAATCTTTTATTTC
>AWWV01013657.1:0-19254 GCA_001974805.1 Corchorus capsularis | reverse complement strand
GAATAGGTTTGAATTTATAAAACCTAATAACTTGGGTTTGTGATAATTTGTAAAATACATATGCTTGTGAGAGGGAGGATAAGTTACAAAAAGCGTTTTTATTTTTATTTCTAATATTTTTGTTTTTATTTTTAATACTATAAAGTGAGTTTTTAGAGTTGAAATAAAATGAATTGTATTTTTATTTGTTTTATTAATTCTTTGCATCATTATTGTAAATGAATTTATTAATAATTCTTTTTGTTGATTCAAAAAAAAGTTGTTTATATTTCTCAACATTTAAATTACCTTTATGCCATACTTTTATGTGATTAGATTATTTTGAGCACTGTTTAAGCTGGTCTAAGTTGTCAATTAAGGGTTGGTTAATGTATATTTCATTGTTTAAGTTTTCAATGAAGGTATGATATATAGTGCGACACTGTTCATCAACGGTAAAATTTTTTAATATTTTTTATTCCTTTTAAACAATATTGTTAATGCCATTTATGTCCTATTTATATATTGCATTTTATAATTTGATTAGTATATCCATTTACATTTTAAATCATTAAGAAAAAATTATACAATTGGAAAGAGGGTTTTGAGATCTTTAAAACAAGACCAATATTGAATATGTTTTTTAAAAATATTTTTAATAAATATTTTTAAGTCTTAATTTTGGAGTTAAAAATTAAACAATATAAAAAAAAGTAAAATTAAAAATTACTTAAATTAAGATAAAATTACAACTTAAATAAAGGTAAAATATATATTTTAGCCCTTTTATTAATTAATTTAATATTTATTAATAATATTTTTATCATGAATATATAAATTAATATTACATGTATTATCTAATTATTATTATTAATTAATATTATAAGTATTATCTAATTATTATTATTATAAATTAATTTTTATGAATAAATAATATGATTAAATTAAAAAATGACTTGTACCAAATTAGTGTTGAAAACGTTAGAGACACCAAAATTTTAGTGTAAAAATATTCTAGAAATATTCTTCTTTCACGTCAAAATGGTGTAAAATTTGCCGCGGCACATTGGAAATACTCTTATAAATGAAGGTAAAGAAGGTTATGGTTAATCTGAGGAGAGTAGACTAGTTAAGAAGCCCAAGAGAGTTGATTCATTTGACGTTGAAACCATGGAAATTGCTGGTGCTCATGGCCATTGCTCTAAGGTTTATTTCATTGTTTGTATCTCCTTGAATACTATGGATGGGTTTTTTTTTTTTTTCCTTTTTCTATAAAAATTTGTATTGGAACACATAAATAAAAGTTGGACAAACATTGAATTAGGAACACATGAAATATTACAACATTATAAAATTTGATATTTTAATGAGTCATTTGGTTCGCGGGTAAATATTTCCGCTTATTGTTTGGGTGTCATGAAATATACTCATTTTTGGAGACTATGTCACTTGAATCACATATTCCCACACACGCCTAAATACCCACAATGTGATGGCAACGTGTGAGGAACCCGGATATTCAACTCGAAGGGTGGGTATCGCCAAAAGTTTGACTATTTCACTTAATCAGGTGTACACCCAAGTCTGACCATTCTCTCCGTGTAAGTGTATCCTAGTTTTCCAAATCAAACAGTCCCTAAGTATCAAACTAAGTATTTTTTTCGATTTAACCGACAAGTATAATACATTTTTAACATAAAAAATGATCCATTTCAAGTTGGAAGCCAGAAAGCTTAAAACCCTCGCAACAAGTGTTTAACAAATAATGATTAAAGTATGTTTTTTTTAAATTTTAATTTTAATTAAAAAACAATGATTAAGAAAAAGTATTCAAATCACAATGTTAGGCAATTAGGGACTTTACTGTAAAAATGCAAAGATTGAGGACTAATTTGCATAGTATGTATATCCGGGTCGACATTTTCCGGCTTTACCTCCCATCTATTTTCCCTCCTAATTTCTCTTTCATTTCCCTCCAAATTATGCCCTGATTGCCTTTACCCATTTCATGCTCCTTCGATTGGGTTTCTCGCCGTGTTCTCTCCACCAGGCCAGAGCAATGGCCGGTTCCTCGAAAACCATAACCGACTTCTTCCAAGCGAACCCAGGCCCGGCAAAGCGTCAGAAACTCTCTTCCCCTTCCGATCACCAACCACCTCCCTCCGTCGCCATCACCGCCGAGCAAAAATCTCGGATGGAATTGAACAAATGCATGGCCAAATCAAAGCGCAACCTCAAAATATGTTCCCAAAAAGTATCGGAGTCCAAGGTTGAAGGATCGGGTTATGTTAAACTGGACGAACTCTTGGTGGAGGAGACGTGGCTCGAAGCCCTGCCCGGAGAGCTTCAGAAGCCTTATGCGACTACTTTATGCAAGTTCGTTGAGAGGGAGATATCCAGTGGAAGCGTTCCTATCTATCCTCCCCAGCACTTGATTTTCAATGCCCTTAATTCTACTCCATTTGACAGGGTTAAAGCGGTTATTATTGGACAGGTAGACTTCAAAAGTTTCACAAGCCTCTTAATTTTGTATATTTGGGTTTGGGGGATTTGAATTTCTTGTTTGAGGAAGGGAAAATTGCATAAACCACTGAGGCAAATGTTTGGGTTCTTATATAGTAGGACATGAGATATGATAAATTTGATGCAAACTCTAAAAAATGAGGCAAAATTTGATTGTTTATGAGCATATGAAATTGTTATTTCAGGACCCTTATCATGGACCTGGTCAAGCAATGGGGCTTTCATTTTCAGTTCCAGAGGGAGTTAAGGTTCCCTCAAGTCTGGTGAATATATTTAAGGAACTTAAGCAAGATCTTGGATGTTCAATCCCATCTCATGGAAATCTAGAGAAATGGGCTCATCAGGTGAAAACTAAATCTGTTTCCAAAATGAGCACTAGTTATTGAATCCATGGATGAAAAATAGAGATTTCTTCTGATTACTTCTCTAATTGTTTGAGTGATGCATGCTGACATTACTTTTTACCTTCTTCTAGGGGATTCTACTGCTCAATGCTGTTCTTACAGGTAATGTTCTTATCCACGCTTGAGAGGTTGATAGCATTTGTCTGTGACTTATCAGCATTTTTAGTACTTTGTCCGCGGAAACTAGTTGTTGATTAGATTCATGAAAAAGATGATTATGGTCTTATTGGAATGTTTTAGTCAAGGCTGGTTAGCTGGTAAACATAGTATGAATTTAAGGGGAGCTGTTTAGCAAGCATGTATCATGGTGAGTTTGTGAAAGAAGAAAGCATAAATCACCTATTAGGAGATCAGACAATGAAGTAATTGTCATGTTATACAGATATCTGTGGGACATTATGCAACTTCATGGTCATCTCATTTGAAGATGAAGCTCTATTATTTGTTATTTCCCTGCCTTTGATATAATCTTCCCTCATGTTTTTCTTGATATACAGTTAGGAAGCACCAAGCTAATTCTCATGCAAAGAAAGGATGGGAGCAATTTACTGATGCTATTATTAGGACTATCTCGCAAAAGAAGGAAGGAGTTATATTTCTCCTTTGGGGGAACTCAGCTCAAGAGAAATCAAGGTGCTGTTGCTTTTGAATCATAGTATTAATGGTTATACGGTTCCCTCCCTCTCCCCACTTCTAGTTTATGTTTACAATTCTAGGATTCTTTTCCTGTCTAAGTTTAAGTTTACTTTTCAGCTGCAGAATAATTCCATTGAGAGTTTAGTATTATTGTTTAAGGGCAGTATACCAGCATCAAGACAACACAACCATGGTTGTTTGGGTGCGTATGTTGGTTGTCGGGGATAAGGAATATTCCTGACTTGGCAATGACTGTAGTCCATATGGACTGGTTTCTTTTGAATCATGGTTCTTCTAACTTAAGTTCTTATTGGTCCTAAACTAGTAAATCCTTCAGAATTCCCAAATAAGTTTATTCATAATTGCTTGTCATTCCTAAATGTTTTTAACTAAGTGCTAGATATGAATGCTATAAGATGTGTCTGATAACCATACTGTACTTTTGGACTCGCCAAATTTTTGACTCTGAATTTCAAGGCACCATGTGAGAATCAAGTCCAATGTAGATAATCATAAGTTTGAAAAGATAGTGAACTCTTGATATTTTATCGACTCCTGTTTTATATAACATATTGTGTTGGTCAATTTTAGATCATAATCTGCAAAATTTAGTATGCATTTGCATGTTCTAGTTTGGAAACTAAAACATTCACCATAACCATGCGTATTGACAACCTTGGTTGGAAATTTAATCTGTCACAGGCTGATTGATCAGACAAAACATCACATTCTCAAAGCAGCACATCCTTCTGGTTTGTCTGCAAACAGAGGCTTCTTTGGTTGCAGGTTAGTATGGTTTTGGGTAGAAAAGATTGGACTCCTTTGCATTTACACACTAATTCTTCTGGCTTTTGAACATAATATAATTTAATTTTTTGGATTGTCAGATGGGATCGAATGTTTTATTGAGATTTGAGAATTATATTAGGGTAACAACTAACAAACAATGACCAGCATTAAATAGTAAATACAAATAGTAACTGAACACTGAAAATGTGCCCCTTTTATGTTTCTATGATTGCTATACACACACTCTTGTATCAGACCTTTTAGTTTCTGCAGATTATATTAGACTAAGTGTCACTTGTTATTTACTAACATCAAAACCGGATGAATTGGTTATGCTATATATTTATCACTTTCTGCAACATCTTAAACAGGCATTTCTCTCGTACAAACCAGCTGTTGGAGCAAATGGACATTGCCCCTATAGATTGGCAACTTTGATCTCAAGAGGGTCATCTTTTACTGTTGCTATTGGTAAGGAAACTAATCCATACTTTTCCACCTGAATTTGCTATATAGGCACTAAGTGTTGGGGATTCGCTGGAAATTTTTGTTTGCCTATTTACAAAGTTGCATTTTGTTTGTGATAGCCCAGTGATCCCCTGCTGGCTTTAGGAGCCAAATTTTGTACATGTATTTGCAAACCAACATTGTCGAATGATATCATATGCTCATTTCTAACTATGTTTCTTGTCTGTATCGGCTTACTAATTAGTGTAAATAGTTTAACTCATTAAATACTAAATTGCTTATGGAAGACTTTAGTAGACGATGAGTTAAGAACTTTGATTAAACCACTTATGTGCATGTCATATCCCGTACTTGATTTTCATCATATGTTTAACTAGAAATGGCCGTAGCGTAGCACAGAGAGTTTTAATTCACTTCTAAGGACTTTGACATTATTTTAATCATGCATCATATAAGATAAACAATTTATCTCATGTAGTTAACATTAAAACAACATAAAACAGTATCAATTAGTTAACTTAGAGTTGAACTCATAAAACTCTCATAATGGGATCATTACTGTAGTTCATTTTATGAACTCAATCTGAGCTGGAGCAGGAGCCGAAAAGAAATCTCATCGTAATAACCATGATGATAGCACCATTCCAAGCCTTTTCCCTTGCCTTTTGATCTGCAATCAAAGGTAATATTGTCGTCGAGAATCACAAGGTCGCCGTCATAGACAGCTTGACAATCGGAAAAATGAATAACTTTTAACTCGGGGCAATTCCTGAAGATGAAGGCGACAGCGTTTTTTTCTATCTCAGCACATTGAAACCTTAACTCTGTCAACTTGGGCAGATACCTGGGTATATCTAGAGCAACCTTTCCCCCAAGAAAAAGATTGCTGTAGTTGCCATGGAATTCTAGCGTTCTAAGTTGAGGGCAGCTTTTTCCAATCACCTCTATGCTCACATTCCACCTCCATTGACGGTAACCAACAGCAAGATGTGTTATGTTTTTCCAGTAACACATTGCTCTTGCAAAACCAAAACCTTCCTTTGTTAAACCATCTAAGTTCAACACAGATAGACTTTCAACGCCAGGTGTTCTTGTTGCAATAAAAAGAAGACTATTGTCCGACAGGACGAGATTGAAGGGGATGACGATTTTACTGATAGATTGTCTCCAACTCTCCAATGGGTTGCCCTATGCATCATTGCCCTCCATTATTCTGATCAGATTTTTCAGTTCCCCAGTGTCAGAAAAACAGCTTAAATCAAGAGTTTTGGGATCCGACCAGAAAAGGGTATCCAAACAGGCTAGCTGCCATGAACGGGATACTCGAGAGACATTGCAGAGCAAATAGGTGGAGGGAACAAAGCTGAATATATTCTTGACTATGTTTTGATCCAAGTCTTCCCATCTTGTTAACCCCTTGTCGATAAGAAGGTTGATGGAGCTGTCCATTATTCTGAAAATTCCTACGTTTCTTATTTTTTCTTTTTGGTACTTTACGTTTTCTTCCTTCTATTTCTATATTTTTTCACTTTATATATACAGAATTCCAAGTCCTACTGGAATTTGGAAATCCTTGCAATATAGAATCCCAAGTTCGGCCGGATTGCATCATTGTCATTCATTAACAAGCGTTTTGGGATCCAATTAGAATAAGGTATCCCAACAATTAATTACACACTTCATTATACTGCACATTTAACTAAGAAAATTTTTTCCATAAATTTTTTAAGACTAGTTGCACATAAATCAACGCATTTAAATTAAATATTTTTATAAAATTTTAATAATTACTCTATTTTTTTCTACTCATAAACATAAAATGGGTTAACAACTGGAGGTAGCCCTCATGTATACCAAATCTCACTTCACCCATCTGAAGATTCGAATTCGACACATCCTACAAGTCCCAAGCTTTAACTACTCGGTGCCCCAAGCTGTAACTACATTATGAAATTATGAAAGCATCTCTATGAAATTATAATAAACTCCCTATAAAATTTGATGACCTCTCTATAAATTTTGTTTTCTTCTAGGCCGATCTTCCAACCCGATCATCCATTTTCCAAGTCTTCTGTCATCTAGGGTGCAATCCAATTTCTAAATCGTTCTCCAAGTTGCCTTCTAGGTTACCCATCTATTTTCTAGGTTGATTGCAACCTGCCTTTAGGGCTGCCCATCATCTTCTAGGTTGACTTCTAGGCCAATCATAAGTTTTCAAGCTCCTTCCAATCAGTTTCTCTATCACTATCATAAGTTTACTTTTTTTTATAGCACCCTTGCCAATAGTATGATGATTAAAACAATTTATTTATGACTTCCGGTATATAGCAAGGTTTATACTTCTCCATCGATCGCCAATTATCTTTTCACAATCCATGGTGTTTTTTGTCGATATGTAGCTGGATCTTACGCCCCAAAAAAGGGGAGAACACCAAGCGGCTACTCACTTTTCTCCTACTTTACTACTTTGCATTCAAAAATAATTGACACTCCCCGTTAAAATCTTATCAATTAAGAGGAGTTGTAATGCATAGATTTTTAGTAACACTTCAAATTTTAAAATTTTTTGCATCCAAATATACTTAAAAAAATAGGAAAATTCAACTCGTTTTTCGATCCAAATTAATCGGATTTTTAACTTAAAGTTATTTAAACCTATCCAAATGAAAATCCTCCATATTTTATAAAGTAATTTGAAAAATATTAATATATTTTTCAGTTGGAAATCTCAAGTGCTCTTTTAACCCAAAAAAAAAAAAAAACTTTAAGCGCTCTAATCTGGAAACTTTTGTTTCCCTATTTACAAAGATGCATTTTGTTTGTGATAGTCCAGTGATCCTCTACTAGCTTTAGGAGCCAAATTGTGTACATGTATTTGCAAACCAACATTGTCGAATGATGTCATACGCTCATTTCTAAGTATGTTTCTTGTCTGTGTATCGGTTTACTAATTAGAGTAAATAGTCTCATTAAATTTCTTTATTTGGAAGACTTTAGTAGAAGACATTGAGATAAGAAGAAATGGACTACACAATAAGAGATAGCCCTCTCTCCTTTCCCATCCCACCCTGCCCAATGAGCTAAAAACTTTGATAGAACTACTTATGCGCATTTCATATCTCGTACTTGATTTTCCCAATATGTTTAACCAGAAATGGGAGTAGCGTAGCATAGAGAGTTTAATTTCACTTCTAAGGACTTTGGCATTATTTTAATCATGTATCATATGAGATAAACAATTTATCTTATGTAGTTAACATTATAATAACATAAAAATTAAAAACAGCATCACTTAGTTAACTTAGAAACTTGAAGTCATAATGGGATCAGTTCAATCTGAGCTGAAAAGAAATCTCATCGTGATAACCATTATGATCATAGCACCATTCCAAGCCTTCTTCCTTGCCTTTTTGATATGCAACTATCAAAGGTATGATTGTCGTAGACGTAGAGACAATCGGAAAATTGAATAACTTGTAACTCAGGGCAATTCCAGAAGATGAATTCGACAGCTTCTTTTTTTTCTATCTCAACACATTGAAACCTTAAAGTTGTCAACTTGGGCAGATACTTGGCTATAGCTAGAGCATCCTTTTGCCGAATAAAAAGATTACAGTCGTGGCCGTGGAACTCTACCGTAAGTTGAGGGAGGCGGCTTTTTCCAATCTCCTCTATCAATATTCCAAAGCTCCATTCCCACCACCGTCGATGGCAATAAACAGCAAGATGTGTTATGTTTTTCCAGTAACACAGTGCTCTTGCAAAACTTAAACTGTCAACTTCCATTGTTACACCATCTAAGTTTAACACAGATAGACTTTCAACGCCAGGTGTTCTTGTTGCAATAAGACCAAGACGATTGGGGACCTGGGGTCCGACAGGAAGAGATTGAAGGGGATGACGATTTTACTGATAGATTGTCTCCAACTCTCCAATGGGTTACCGTATGCATCATTGCCCTCCATCATTATTATTCTCATCAGATTTTTCAGTTTTGAAGTGTTAGAAAAACAGCTTAAATCAAGAGTTTTGGGATCCGACCAGAAAAGGGTATCCCAATAGGCTAGTTGCAATGAACGGCATACTCGAGAGACATTGCAGAGCAAATCGGCGGAGGGAACAAGGCTGAATATGATCTTGACGATGTCTGGATCCAAGTCTTCCCATCTTGTTAAGCCCTTGTCGATACGAAGTTTGATGGAGCTGTCCATTATTGTCTTTAATAACTCGTAACACGAACAAGGAAAAAGAAATTAATCCTAACCCAGGGATTGAAATTTGCACATGGAACTGGAAATCGGACAATACGATTAATTCTGAATGAAAATTCCTACGTTTTCTTACTTTTTTTTGTTGGTACTTTACGTTTTCTTCCTATATTTTTCACTTTAATATAGATAGAATTCCAAGTCCTACTTGAATTTGGAAATCCTTGCAATTGCAAAGTTATATATATAGCCTATAATATAGAATCCCAAGTTCTACCGGATTGCATCATTGTCCTTCATTAACAAGCGTTTTGGGATCCAATTAGAACAGCGTATCCCAACAATTAATTACACATTTCATTATATTGCCACATTTAACTAAGAAAATTTTTTCCATATTTTTTAAGACTAGTTGCATGTAACCTAACACAATTAAATTAAATATTTTTATGAAATTTTAATATTTACTCTATTTTTTTCTACTCGTAGACATAATATTAAAAAATGGGTTAAACAATCCATACGTATACCAAAGATTCAAATTCGAAACATCCTACAAGTCCCAAACTTTAACCACTGAGTGTCCCAAGCTGCAACTATACTATGAAATTGTGATAATCTCCCAGCTGGAGATGATCAAAATGAGTAGCCAACCCAATCTGCACACATATTGGCCTGACGGTAGATGTGTTTGATGGTGCACTTCCATGAGCGATCAATGAGTTCACGTATTGCACTCTCTATAAATTTTGTTTTCTTCTAGGCCGATCTTCCAACTCAACCATCAATTTTCCAAGTTTTCTTAATTTGTCATCCAGGTTGCAATCCAATTTCTAAATCGTTTTCCAAGTTGCCTTATAGGCTATCCATCCATTTTCTAGGTAGACTTTCGAGCCGCCTTTAAGACTGTGTCCATCCTTTAGGCCGACTTCAAGGCCAATCATAAATTTTCAAGTTCCTTCCAATCAGTTTTCCTATCACTATCTTAAGTTTACTTTTGTACTTTTATAGCATCCTTGCTATAAGATGATTATTAAAATAATTTGTTTACGACTTACCAAGGTTTATTACTTCTTCGTTGATCGCCAATTATCTTTTCACAATTCATGGCGTTTTTTTGGTCGATTTGTAGCTAGATCCTACGCCTCAAGAGAGGGAGAAGACCAAGCAGCTAATCATTTTTCTCCTACTTTGCTACTTTGCGTTCAAAAGTAACTGACACTCCCGATTAGAATCTTATCAAGTCAAAGGAGTTGTAGTCGAGAGAATTTTGAGTAACACTTTGAAATTTAAAATTTTTTACATCCAAATATATTTAAAGAAATAGAAAAATTCAACTCCTTTTTCTCTAAATCAGATTTTTAACTTTAAGTTATTTAAATTTCCTATCCAAATGAAAATCCTCCATATTTTGTAAAGTAATTTGAAAAATAGTAATGTATTTTCAATTGAAAATCTTCAAGCGCTCTTTTTACCCAAAAAAAAAAAGAAATCTTAAAGCGCTCTAATCTGGAAACTTTTGTTTGCCTATTTACAAAGATGCATTTTGTCTGTGATAGTCCAATAGTCCAGTGATTGATCCTCTGGCTTTAGGAGCCAAATTTTGTACATGTATTTGCAAATCAACATTGTCGAATGATGTCATATGCTCATTTCTAACTATGTTTCTTGTCTGTGTATCGGCTTACAATAATAAGAGCAGGGACGGGTCTAGAAATATTGAGTAATGGGGGCACAATAATATATGGTATCAAAAAATTTTCTTGGCACAATATATAGTATCAAATTTATATATGTAAAACTAAATAAAAAATAATGCACAAAATAAAACCATTAGAATAGTTTCTCAACACTCAATACTTGATATATTTATGTGAGAAAATAATCACTTTTATCTAAATAGCTTTTGTTAAAAAAAATTTCTCCACCTATAATTATAATTAAATTAAATGTCATTAATGAAGGAAAACTAAAATGAGAGAAAAGGAAAATGTGTGGTAGGATGGGATATGAAGAGTAAAAGTTTACATATGACTTTAAGATATAAAATAAAAGAGAAAATTGTAAGAACTAAAAGGATGCAAGTGGGAGCAATAGGAGATATTAAAAGGGTGTTGATACTTGTTAGTTTTTATTTTGTTGTATTTGTGTTGATGTGGATTCTTCTATATTTTAGTGGGGGTACAATTACAAATTACTCCCTCTGTCCCTAATTATAAGTCCCTTTTTGGTCAACCAAACCAAACTTTGACCATTGATTATAAAAAATATATAAAGTAATATAATTTTTAAAAATAACACTTATAAACTTTGAATTACAAACTTTTGAACACATATTTTTTTTTAAATTAAATTTTATATTTTTTTTTATAAATCATTGGTCAAAGTTTGATGTTGGTTGACCAAAAAGGGACTTATAATTAGGGACAGAGGGAGTAACAAATATATAAAAAAATATTTTACCACATATTGAAGGGATTATTGATACTAAATATTTTACCTTATATCCGTCCTGAATTAGAGTAAATAGTCTCATTAAATACTAAATTGCTTTTGGAAGACTTTAGTAGACAATGAGTTAAGAACTATTTTTGTTACTTATGAAGATGATATTGAAATAAGCTACACAATAAGAGATAACCCTCTCTTTTCCCATAATCCCACCCCGCCCAATGAGTTAAGAACTTTGATAGAATACTTATGCGCATGTCATATCTCGTACTTATGTTTAACTAGAAATGGGCGTAGCGTAGCAGAGAGTTCAATTTCACTTCTAAGGACTTTGACATTATTTTAATCATGTATCATATATAGATAAACAATCTATCTTATGTAGTTAACATTAAAATAACATAAAACAGCATCACTTAGTTAACTAAGAAAGTTTGAAGTCATAAAACTCTCATAATGGGATCAGTTTCAATCTGAGCTGAAAAGAAATCTCAGCGTGACTACCATCATGATAGCACCATTCCAAGTCTTCTCCCTTGCCTTTTGATCTGCAATCAAAGGTATTATTACCGTCGAGAATCAAACCGTCGTTAATGCCGTAGACAGCGCGACAATCGGAAAAATGAATAACTTCTAACTCGGGACATTCCCTAAAGATGTATTCGACAGCCTCTTTAACTATCGCAGCACCTTGCAACCTTAAAGTTGTCAACTTGCGCAGATACTTGGCTATAGCTGGAGCAACCCTCCACCCAACAAAAAGATTGCCATGGAATTCTAGCGTTCTAAGTTGAGGGCAGCTTTTTCCAATCACCTCTATGCTCACATTCCACCCCCATTGATGGTAACCAACAGCAAGATGTGTTATGTTTTTCCAGTAACACATTGCTCTTGCAAAACCAAAACCTTCCTTTGTTAAACCATCTAAGTTCAACACAGATAGACTTTCAACGCCAGGTGTTCTTGTTGCAATAAAAAGAAGACTATTGTCCGACACGACGAGATCGAAGGGGATGACAATTTTACTGATGGATTGTCTCCAACTCTCCAATGGGTTGCCGTATGCATCATTGCCCTTCATCATTATTATTCTCATCAGATTTTTCTAAGGAGTCCGGAATAAAAAATCATGCAAAATTGAGTCGGGGCGCGAAACACGTTTTTAGTCCATGATGGTAAAAAATGACCTGAAAGATTTTACCTTAATTTTTGGCAAAAATACTCATAAATATATATGTGTGTGTGTATATATATATATATATATATATATAAAAATTTTAACGCAAAAAGATTGAAGGATTTTTCACGTTTTTAAAATCATTTTTTCATATTTTTTCTGAATTAATTTATATTTAAATCGAAACAAGATTCTGATGCACGTAAAAACAAATCTTTAAATCCAATGTGGCTGAAATTTGATTAGACTGATAAAGGTATTTCAAGGAGTCTCGGCGCAAAAAATCATGCAAAACAGAGCCGTGACCCCGAAAGGCGTTTTTAATAAAAAACTCGATATGGTTAGTACACGATTTCGGCTAAAAACTAACTCGAAAGTTTTTTCTCAATTTTTTTTCCACAATACTCAGAAAAAATATATAATTTATTGTCAAAAAGATTAACGGGTTTTTTTCACGCTTCTAATATCCTTTTTATTTTTATTTTTTTAATTAATTTCTAATTAAATCAAAAACAAGATTGAGATGCTCCAAAAAACAAATCCTTATATCCAATGTGGCTGACATTTGGTTCGATGAATATAGATATTTAAACAAGTCTTTACGGCAAAATCATGCAAAATTGAGGCGGAGCTTCGGAACGCATTTTTAGCCGAAAACCATGATGGTTAGTACACGATTTCGGCTAAAAACTGACCTTAAAAGTTTTTTCTCAATTTTTTACCACAATATACAAAAAATATATATAATTCACGCCAAAAAATTGACGGACTTTTCACGCTTCAAATATCGTTTTTCCATTTTTCCGAATTAATTTCTAAATAAATCGAAACAAGATTGAGATGCTCAAAAAAAACAAATACTTATATCCAATGTTGCTAAGATTTGGTTCGATGAATATAGATACTTCGAGGAGTCTTTGCGCCAAAAATCATGCAAAATTGAGACGGGGCTCCGAAACGCGTTTTTAGCCAGAAACCGTGATGGTAAGTACACGATTTAGGCTAAAAACTGACCTTAAAATTTTTTTCTCAATTTTTTACCATAATACACAAAAAAAATATATAATTCACGCCAAAAAGATTGACGGACTTTTCACGCTTCTAATATCGTTTTTCCATTTTTCCGAATTAATTTATAATTAAATCGAAATAATATTCAGATGTTCGTAAAAACAAATCCTTATATCCAATGTGGCTGACATTTGTTTCGATGTATATAAATATTTCAAAGAGTCTTTGCGCCAAAAATCATGTAAAATGGAGCCGGGGCTCCGGAACATGTTTTTAGCAAAAAATCGTGATGGTATGTACACGATTTCGGCTAAAAACTGACCCGAATTTTTTTTTCTCAATTTTTTACCACAATACATAGAAAATATTATATAATTCAACGCCGAAAAGATTGACAGGCTTTTGACGCTTCTAATATCGTTTTTCCATTTTTCCGAATTAATTTCTTATTAATTCGAAACAAGATTGAGATGCTCGAAAAAACAAATCCTTATATCCAATGTTGCTGAGATTTGGTTCGATGAATATAGATATTTCAAGGAGTTTTTGCGCCAAAAATCATGCAAAATTCAACGCCAAAAAGATTGACAGGCTTTTCACACTTCTAACATCGTTTTTCCATTTTTTTCCGAATTAATTTCTAATTGAATCGAAACAATATTCAGATGCTCGTAAAAACAAATCCTTATATCCAAAGTGGGTGATATTTGTTTCGATGAATGCAAATATTTTAAAGAGTCTTTGCGTCAAAAATCATGTAAAATTGAGCCGGGGCTCCGGAACACGTTTTTAGCAAAAAACCGTGATGGTAAGTACACGATTTCGGCTAAAAACTGATCTGAATTTTTTTTCTCAATTTTTTGCCATAATACACAGAAAATACTATATAATTCAACGCCGAAAAGATTGACGGGCTTTTCACGCTTCTAATATCGTTTTTTTATTTTTTCAGAATTAATTTCTAATTAAATCGAAACAAGATTGAGATGCTCAAAAAAAAAAATACTTATATCTAATGTTGCTAAGATTTGGTTCGATGAATATAGATATTTCAAGGAGTCCTTGCGCCAAAAATCATGCAAAATTAACCCGAAAAGTTTTTTAGCAAAAACCGTGACGTACACGAATTCGGCTAAAAATTGACCCGAAAAGTTTTTTTCTCAATTTTTTCCCACAATACACAGAAACAATATATAATTCAACGCCAAAAAGATTGACTGACTTTTCACGCTTCTAATATCATTTTTTCCATTTTTCCCGAATAAATTTTTAATTAAATAAAAAAGATTGATATGCTAAAAAAAACAAATCCTTATATTCAATATTACTGAGATTTGGTTCGATGAATATAGATATTTCAAGGAGTCTTTGCGCCAAAAATCATGCAAAATTGAGTTAGGGCTCCGAAACGCGTTTTTAGCTAGAAACTGTGATGGTAAGTACACAAATTCGGCTAAAAATTGACCTGAAAATTTTTTTCTTAATTTTTTCCCACAATACACAGAAGCAATATATAACTCAACGCCAAAAAGATTGACTGGCTTTTCACACTTCTAATATCGTTTTTCCATTTTTTCCGAATTAATTTGTAATTAAATCGAAAAAGATTGAGATGCTCGAAAAAACAAATCCTTATATCCAATGTTGCTGAGATTTGATTCGATTAATATAGATATTTAAAGGAGTCTTTCTGCCAAAAATCATGCAAAATTGAGTTGGGGCTCCGAAACGCGTTTTTAGCCAGAAACCGTGAAGTACACGAATTCGGCTAAAAATTGACCCGAAAAGTTTTTTCTCAATTTTTTCCCGAAATACACAGAAACCATATATAATTCAACGCCAAAAAGATTGACAGGCTTTTCACGCTTCTAATATCATTTTCCATTTTAAACAAATCCTTATATTCAATATGACTAAGATTTGGTTCAATAAATATAGAAATTTCAAGGAGTTTTTGCGCCAAAAACAATGCAAAATTCAACGCCAAAAAGATTGACATGCTTTTCACACTTCTAATATCGTTTTTCCATTTTTTCCGAATTAATTTGTAATTAAATCGAAAAAGATTGAGATGCTCGAAAAAACAAATCCTTATATTCAATATGGCTGAGATTTGATTCGATGAATATAGATATTTAACGGAGTCTTTGTGCCAAAAATAATGCAAAATTCAACGCAAAAAAGATTGACAGGCTTTTCACACTTCTAACATCGTTTTCCCATTTTTTTCCGAATTAATTTCTAATTAAATCGAAAAAGACTGAGATTCTCGAAAACACAAATCCTTATATTTAATATGGCTGAGATTTGGTTCGAAGAATATAGATATTTCAAGGATTCTTTGCGCCAAAAATCATGCAAAATTCAACGCCAAAATGATTCACATGCTTTTCACACTTCTAACATCGTTTTTCCATTTTTTTCTGAATTAATTTCTAATTAAATCGAAACAATATTCAAATACTCGTAAAAACAAATCCTTATATCCAATGTGGCTGACATTTGTTTCGATGAATGTAAATATTTCAAAGAGTCTTTGCGCCAAAAATCATCTAAAATGGAGTCGAGGCTCCGGAACACGTTTTTAGCAAAAACCCAAATGGTAAGTACATGATTTCGGATAAAAACTGATCCGAAAATCTTTTTTCTCAACTTTTTGCCACAATACATAGAAAATATTATATAATTCAACGCCGAAAAGATTAACGGGCTTTTCACGCTTCTAATATCGTTTTTCCATTTTTTTCCGAATTAATTTCTAATTAATTGGAAACAAGATTGAGATGCTCGAAAAAACAAATCCTTATATCCAATGTTGCTGAGATTTGGTTCGATGAATATAGATATTTCAAGAAGTCTTTATGCCAAAAATCATGCAAAATTGAGACGGGGCTCCAAAACATGTTTTAGCCAGAAACCGTGATGGTAAGTACACGATTTCGACTAATAATTGGCCCGAAATTTTTTTCTCAATTTTTTGTCACAATACACAGAAACAATGTATAATTCAACGCCAAAACGATTGCCTTGCTTTTCTCACTTCTAATAATGTTTTCCATTTTTCCGATTTAATTTCTAATTAAATCGAAAAAGATTGAGATGCTCCAAAAAACAAATCATTATATTTAATATGGCTGAGATTTGGTTCGATGAATATAGATATTTCAAGGAGTCTTTGCGTCAAAAATAATGCAAAATTCAACGCCAAAAAAATTGACAGGCTTTTCACACTTCTAAAATCGTTTTTCGATTTTTTTCCGAATTAATTTCTAATTAAATAGAAATAATACTTAGATGCTCGTAAAAAGAAATCCTTATATCCAATGTGGCTGACATTTGTTTCAATGAATGTAGTTATTTCAAAGTGTCTTTTCGCAAAAAATCATGCAAGATTCAGCCGAGGCTCCGGAACGGGGTTTTAGCCAAAAACCGTGATGGTAAGTACACGATTTCAGCTAAAAATTTACCCGAAATTTTTTTTCTTAATTTTTGCCACAATACACAGAAACAATATATAATTCAATGCCAAAAAAATTGACTTGCTTTTCACGCTTCTAATAATATTTTTCCATTTATTTCGAAATAATTTCTAATTAAATTGAAAAAGATTGAGATGCTCTAAAAAACAAATCCTTACATTCAATATGGCTGAGATTTGATTCGTTGAATGTAGATATTTCAAGGAGTCTTTGCGCCAAAAATAATGCAAAATTCAACACAAAAGATATTGACATGCTTTTCACACTTCTAACATAGTTTTTCTATTTTTTTTCCGAATTAATTTCTAATTATATCGAAACAATATTTAGATGCTCGTAAAAACAAATCCTTATATCCAATGTGGCTGACATTTGTTTTGATGTATTTAAATATTTCAAAGAGTCTTTGCACCAAAACTCATGTAAAATGGAGTCGGGTCTCCGGAACACGTTTTTAGCAAAAAACCGTGATGGTAAGTACACGATTTCGCCTAAAAAACTGACCCGGAAATTTTTTTCTCAAATTTCTGCCATAATACACAGGAAATACTATATAATTCAACGCCGAAAAGATTGACGAGCTTTTCACGCTTCTAATATCGTTTTTCCATTTTTCAGAATTAATTTCTAATTTATTCGAAACAAGATTGAGATGCTCGAAAAAACAAATCCTTATATCCAATGTTGCTGAGATTTGGTTCGATGAATATAGATATTTCAAGGAGTATTTGCGCCAAAAATCATACAAAATTGAGACGGGACTTTGAAACGCGTTTTTAGCCAGAAACTGTGATGGTAAGTACACGATTTCG
Source organism: Corchorus capsularis (assembly GCA_001974805.1). Taxonomy (NCBI): domain Eukaryota; kingdom Viridiplantae; phylum Streptophyta; class Magnoliopsida; order Malvales; family Malvaceae; genus Corchorus; species Corchorus capsularis. Next base: position 1,317 of record AWWV01013657.1, on the reverse strand, counting down.
GCTAAAAATTGACCCGAAAATTTTTTTCTCAATTTTTTGCCACAATACCCAGAAACAATATTTAATTCAAAGCCAAAAAGATTGACTGGCTTTTCACGCTTCTAATATCGTTTTTCCATTTTTCCGATTTAATTTTCTAATTAAATCGAAAAAGATTGAGATGTTCAAGAAAACAAATCTTTATATTCAATATGACTGAGATTTGGTTCGATGAATATAGATATTTCACGGAGTTTTTGCGCCAAAAATAATGCAAAATTCAACGCCAAAAAGATTGACAGGTTTTTCACACTTCTAACATCGTTTTTCCATTTTTTTCCGAATTAATTTCTAATTAAATAGAAACAATATTTAGATGCTCGTAAAAACAAATCCTTATATCCAATGTGGCTGACATTTGTTTAGATGAATATAAATATTTCAAAGAGCCTTTGCGCTAAAAATCTTGTAAAATGGTGTCGGGGCTCCGGAACACGTTTTTAGCAAAAAACCATGATGGTAAGTATGCAATTTCGGCTAAAAACTGACCTGAAAATTTTTTTCTAATTTTTTGCCACAATACACAGAAAATATTATATAATTCAACTCCGATAAGATTGACGAGCTTTTCACGCTTCTAATATCATTTTTCTATTTTTCCGAATTAATTTCTAATATTTCAACGAGTCTTTGCGCCAAAAATCATGTAAAATGGAGTCGGGGCTCCGGAACACGTTTTTAGCAAAAAACCGTGATGTATACGATTTCGGCTAAAAACTGACCCGAATTTTTTTTTAATTTTTTGCAACAATACACAGAAACAATATATAATTCAACGCCAAAAAGATTGACTGGCTTTTCACGCTTCTAATATAATTTTTCAATTTTTTCCGAATTAATTTTTAATTAAATCGAAAAAGATTGAGATGCTCAAAAAAAAAATCCTTATATTCAATATTATTGAGATTTGGTTCGATGAATATAGAATTTCAAGGAGTCTTTGAGCCAAAAATCATTCAAAATTGAGTTATGGCTACGAAACGCGTTTTTAGCCAGAAACCGTGATGGTAAGTACACGAATTCGGCTAAAAATTGACCCGAAAAACTTTTTCTCAATTTTTTCCCACAATACCCAGAAACAATATATGATTCGACGCCAAAAAGATTGACTGGCTTTTCACGCTTCTAATATCGTTTTTCCATTTTTCCGAATTAATTTCTAATTAAATCGAAAAAGATTGAGATGCTCAAAAAAACAAATCCTTATATTCAATATGACTGAGATTTGGTTCAATGAATGTAGATATTTCAAGGAGTTTTTGCGCCAAAAATAATGCA
>AWWV01013654.1:0-30527 GCA_001974805.1 Corchorus capsularis | reverse complement strand
GGGCTCCGAAACACGTTTTTAGCCAAAATCGTGATGGTAAGTACACGATTTCGGTTAAAAATTGACCCGAAAATTATTTTCTCAATTTTTTGCCACAATACACAGAAAATATTATATAATTCAACGCCGAAAATATTGATTGGCTTTTCACGCTTCTAATATCGTTTTTCCATTTTTTTTCCGAATTAATTTCTAATTAATTCAAAACAAGATTGAGTTGCTCGAAAAAACAAATCCTTATATCCATTGTTGCTAAGATTCGGTTCAATGAATATAGATATTTCAAGGAGTCTTTGCGCCAAAAATCATGGAAAATTGAGACGAGGCTCCGAAACGCGTTTTTAGCAGAAACCGTGATGGTAAGTACACATAAACAGTATATAATTCAACGCCAAAAAGATTGACTGGCTTTTCACGCTTCTAATATCGTTTTTCCATTTTTTCCGAATTAATTTCTAATTAAATCGAAAAAGATTGAGATGCTCAAAAAACAAATCCTTATATTCAATATAACTTAGATTTGGTTCGATGAATATAGATATTTCAAGGAGTATTTGCGCCAAAAATCATGCAAAGTTCAACGCCAAAAAGATTGACAGTCTTTTCACACTTCTAACATCGTTTTTCGATTTTTTTTTCCGAATTAATTTCTAATTCAATCGAAACAAGATTGAGATGCTCGAAAAAACAAATCCTTATATCCAATGTTGCTGAGATTTGGTTCGATGAATAAAGATATTTCAAGGAGTCTTTGCGCCAAAAATCATGCAAAATTGAGACGGGGCTCCGAAACGCGTTTTTAACCAGAAATCGTGATGGTAAGTACACGATTTCGGCTAAGAATTGATCCGAAAATTGTTTTCTCAATTTTTTTGCCACAATACACAGAAACAATATATAATTCAACGCCAAAAAGATTGACTGGCTTTTCACGCTTCTAATATCGTTTTTCCATTTTTTCCGAATTAATTTCTAATTAAATCGAAAAAGATTGAGATGCTAGAAAAAATAAGTCATTCTATTCAATATGGCTGAGATTTGGTTCGATGAATATATATATTTCAAGGACTCTTTGCGCCAAAAATCATGCAAAATTCAACTCCAAAAAGATTGACAGACTTTTCACACTTCTAACATTGTTTTTCCTTTTTTTTTTCCGAATTAATTTCTAATTAAATCGAAACAATATTCAGATGCTCGTAAAAATAAATCCTTATATCCAATGTGGCTGAATTTTTTTTTCGATGAATGTAGATATTTCAAAGAGTTTTTGCGCCAAAAATCATGTAGCATTGAGTCAAGGCTCCGTAACACATTTTTAGCAAAAAAACCGTGATGGTAGGTACACGATTTCGGCTAAAAACTGATCCGAAATTTTTTTTTCTCAATTTTTTGCCACAATATTCAGAAAAAATATATAATTCAACTTCAAAAAGATTGAAAGGCTTTTTGTATATGATGACACCATTTTTTTTTTTGCATCATTAAATTGACACCAATTTAATGGGTAATAATATGTAAGCATAGAATAGAATGAATAAATATTTAATGTCAAATAGATTGAAAAAAAATCTTGTAAAAAAAAAATGAAACTTGAATAGATTTATAAAAAACAGCTAATTACAACTTATAAATGGCACTAAAGAGCCAAATTAGAAGAAGGAAATTATGGAGGAGCAAAGAAGGATTTTTGGCCCCTGCTCGCCCCCCACTATGCAATTCACTCATTGCCCTCCATTATTTTTCTGATCATATTTTTCAGTTTTGAAGTGTAGAAAAACAACTTAAATCAAGAGTTTTGGGATTTGACCAGAAAAGGTATCCCAACAGGCTAGTTGCCATGAACGGCATACTCGAGAGACATTGCGGACCAAATCGGTGGAGGTTACAAGGTTGAATATATTCTTGACTATGTTTAGATCCAAGTCTTCCCATCTTGTTAAGCCCTTGTCGATACGAAGTTTGATGGAGCTGTCCATTATTCTCTTTTAACTCGTAACACGAACAAGGAAGAAAAAACTCAATCCTAACCCAGCGATCGAAATTTGCACATGAAACTGGAAATCGGAGAATACGATTAATTCTGATAATAATCAAAGAGTACATATAATGAGAGGATCTTCGGATCACGGGTCGATCCGAAATCAAATGAACAGTAAATATCAATTGAACTGGAACCGTTGGATTTTTTCAATTGACGGAAGATAGTCTGCCACGTAAACGGGTTCCAACCCACAACCCGCGTCTCGCAGTCTGTTGTTCTCGATTCTTTGTTTTTTTTAGGTTTGAAATCCATATTCGCCTGCTTCTTTTGTGTTTCGTTTGTGTTTTCTTCTTGTGGGTTCCCTTTCGCCGCTGACCCTATCTCCTCCCGTTTCCTTCCCGCCTCAATTGCTTATGCTCGATGATTGCTTGGGATTGGGTTCTCGCGCTTGGTGTGAACCCAGGGTTCCAATTGCTCCTCCCCGATCGATACGACTCCGCCAGTTATATTTTTGCTTTCATCAATTTTGTTTGGAACTAGGTATACTCTCTGGAGCTTGCTTTCTTGGGTCTTTCCAATCAATCTTCCTCGGCTTGATTTTTTTTGTTTCCCCTGGTCTGTTCTCCATCTCATTCTCTTTCTCCTTCTTTCCCCTTGGTGTTGTTCCATTTATTATCTTTGTTGGCTTGCTTCTAGCGAGTGGATTTATCTTTGCTTTGATGTGCGTGTGGTTGGCAGACCAAATGGGTTTTGCATTTTTTGTGTTTTCTAAGCCTTCTTGAAAATTTATAAACTTGGGTTTTCAATTGAGTCCCATTTTTCTTATAGTGGATATTTGTGCTTATTTCCCAGTGAAATCCAAGGCACTGGATAAGGCGCTCGCTGGTAATGGTGGGTCAAGCTTCAATTTTCAGATTCTTCTTAGTTTTTTCTTTCATCAAAAACTCCATCAGCTCTCGGTTTTACAAAATCAATATTCTGGTGTGTTTTTCTCTCTCACAATTATAGGGGCTCCGGGTTGGTCCTCCAATGAACTCAGCTCCACTTTCCTCCAGCCATGGTGGTATCGGCTCAACTAGCAGCACCTTGACGAATGCACCGGGAAGAAGTATCATGTCCCTGTTCCAGCGAAGGCATTATCAAAGCTACTGATTTAAAAAAGGTATGGTTTTTATAGAGTTAAGCAAATTTCTGAATTTCCTGTTTGATTTGGGTTTTTCTATTCCCTAATTTCATGTTTTTCAAATTAATAATTTTTATTATTTTCTGGGCATCAACTGCTCGAATAATTTCTCAAACAAGTGACTGGGCAGAGCATTTCCTTTGAAAAGGTGAATCAGGTTTTGAAGATGATTTTCAGGTCAGCTAAGCACTTAGCTAGATGAAAAATTCTATGCCTATTTGGTAAAGTTGTATTATTTTTGATATGCTAATTATTGCCTTTTAATAGGTGTGTAAGCAAATAAGGTTTGATACGATCTTTCAGCTGAATGGATGACTTAAAGCTCCTAAAGATACTCTTCTGATATATGTGAGATACTCTTTTAAAGATACTTTCCTTTTATGTTCATCTAGGCCTTTAGCTTTTCTTAGAGAATGTGATATTATGATTATTACATAGCTAATATTATGATTTCCTTTTATGGTACTTTATTTATTTGTAACAGTTACGTTTATATAAAGCATCAATTGTTTTAGACTCCTTTTACCAATTAATTTATGATTAAAGGAATGAGAACTCAGTGAAATGTTTTGGCCGTTAAATTTTGCGTTCGGTGGTTTCTTTTTCCATTTGAAATGATATAGTACATCTTTAGCTATTATGTATTCCTCTCGTGAGCTTGATATATATAAGGTCTGTCTAATGTTTTTTGTTGCTCATCATTTTGAATTATATGGAAAATCTCTCCAATCTGTGCAGATTGGTTAGATGTTGTTTATTATTTTCTCCAATATCAGTAACCTCACAGCTAACAAGGGAATGACATGCCTCCTCAAACATGCAGAAGCAGAAAACGGGAGCGGGACCATCCAGTGGATCTCTACCAGAATTCGAAAGCAACTGTTAGGTTCATAGTACTTTTATTTCTTTTTGTAAATGTGATTCATTGCTATGAGGGAAGTTAGCCCACTTAAGGTCCATCATTTGTTAATCTTACTTTGATCATCAATGGTCTAACGCAGCTCTTGCTACTGCCTTTTGGAAGGCTCAAGGTTGATGAGCTCAGAGGCTGTAATTTCTGAAAGTTTGGCAATGTAAGGATCACTTGAGTTGAGACATACTTTGGAGAAGATTATTTGTCATAATTCAATTCTGAGTTTGTTTATACACATAAATTTCTTTTGGGGTTTTTGCGTTTATTTTCAAACAAAACTAAGAATTAATTGTACTTTCTAGAGCTTAAAATGACGTTTGTTTTCCTGTATTTCTATTGCATACTTAAAATAGTTTACCACTGTCCAAGCTGCATAATTCAATTGACAACTATTTGATAATTCGATATTGTTTCTTAAATAATCTGAACTATCTAGAAATGAACGGAAAAATGTACGACAAATGGAATTATATATGATGATATGTCTTGCTGGCATGCCATGGAAAAAAGAATGTTGAAAAAGTTCAGATATAATTTGTTGTTGAGGCTTATGAAAAATATATACTACGAGAATCTGACTTGCAACCTGTGTTTGAAGTATTCTTTTGATTCCCGCTTTGATTACATGTGCAGTGGTGCCTAGAGAATCAGGATATATTGCTAAATCTGACTTGCAACCTGTCTTTGTCGTTGATGGAACTATTGTCTTCCTCATTCTTTACATGCCAAGGAATTTCAATTCGAACCTTCATTGCTTGATCCATCTCTCTTTTAGATGGATGGAGCATCACACTGACTTTGGATTTCCTTGGTATGTAAACAATGATCGGTGGATTTGATATGCAAAGTAGACGACTGGAAACGCATGCTCAAGTTTTGCGGTTGCCTTCCTTTAGTAATCATTGTGCAGGTGAGGAAGCTCAACTCCTGGAAGTACTCAAGGAAAGTATACCTTCCTTTTGTAGTTTGGTGGTTCTCTGATTTTTAGGGTATTTTTATGTATTTTAATTAAGAGAAACTCATGAAAGTTATCAATAATATTTTTGACTTTTCCTGGTCCTCACACACACACGCATATTTGTGTTTTTTTAGCTTTCCCTCTACTAATTTTGAAGAAAAAACTAGGTAGGGCTTCCATGTTGACTTCATATGTTATTTTAACTCATTCTTATAATTCTCTCTTTTTGAGCATGGATTCACAGTTAATTTGTTAAGTTTTCTAATATTGCCAACAGACTGTTTTCTGTGGTTACTTAGATAATGGCATGTGCGATAGAGATAGATTTTTGCAATCTTTTGAACTTTGAATAAGTCTCAATAATTAAACAGACTGGATCTATAACTAAGGAAGAGATTAAAGAAGTCTAGCATTGTTCATATAATGAGTTTTTTTGTTGAATTCCATGTATTGAGATAGCATTCTATTCCTCTGCTTTTATCCATTCTAACGCGGTTGCATTATTTCCTGATTGTATATAGGCACATTGAGTATTGTATGCATAGGGTAAATTTGCTGCGACATTATGGCGTTAAACCTGTTCTTGTCTTTGATGGAGGTCTTCTTCCAATGAAGATTGAACAAGAGAACAAGCGTGTTGGGTATGTTAAATAGAAGCTCTTGAGTTCTGGTCATGTTTATCATTGTTTTTGTTCCAGTGAGGTAATTGGTTTCATTTATGATGGTCTCATTATATGAAGAAATTCAAATTACATTTCAGTTTCAGTTCAACTGATTTGCCTCTAGAAGTAGGAAGAAGAAAGAATTGCTTTGCAGCCAAAAGTGGGAATTCAATGTCTATGAAACATGATTGAACTATGAATAGTTTGATTTGTAATGAAGTATGATCACCTTTTAGCATTCAACTTATTGGTTCTTTCTTAATCTCTTCAGGAACTTGAAAAAAATTTAGGAAATTGCAGGGCTGAAGAAGCTCCGTCCAGTATACACTGGAAAATGGGCCATTGCAACAGATGAAGAGTTACAAGAAGAGCTAGCAAAGGGAACCCGTAGAATGGATAGAAGCAGAGGAATAGAATCTTTTTCATTTTTGCTCATGTTGCTGTTGTCTGTGTCTTTGTAGCAAGAAAGTTAATGGATGGCTTGCGTCATCGCTATAAAATATCTACAATGGCTATCGTCGTGGCCTTCACTTGATATTTAAGTTCATTTACTTCGTGCATTCGAAGGGAAGATGGGTTAGTGGCAGATGATGGATTTGAGAGAAGACAATGTGATGGTGGCTGTATTCATTGCCGGGATGGGAATCCGCCACAGTTCCATAAATGTTCTGTTTGTAAGTCAAATTATTTGCTTCTGGATTTATTTTACAATTTCTCCTTAAAGAAACATCTATTTAGTGCCTAAAGGAATGAGATTGATTTCAATTTAATTTCCAAAATGGTGTTTAAATAAAGATAATAGCTAATCCTAATTGTTGATGAAATGAATTGTAGAAATCAGGTAGTCGCTAAGTAAGAACCAAGAAGCATGAAGAAAATCAGCTTTGTGTGTGTGTGTGTTTGTTTTTGTTTTTGTTTTTTTTGTTTTCAATTAAATTACCTCAATAATTTTTTCCTGGACTTTGTTGTCGTGTGTTGATCACTTCCGCTTCAGGTTAGTCGTTTTCTCTTGGCACTAATGCTACTTTGCAGTCAGATATATTTGCATGGACCTATGTATTATAGTTTTTGAATACGATATTTTCCTTTTCTTGGTATCATATATCCAAAAGCTCACTCTCTAATTTTCTTACATCCACAGTTTTCTAACTGTTTTGTTGATTATAGGAAGATTTTAAGTTTGGGGAATATTATGGGCACCGTACATGCGATGAGGCATTATTATATCTTCACTGTTTTCTGCTGATCTTTTTTCTGCATCCCTTCCTTCCTCTCATGCCAAATAGTCTAGCATGTTTCAGTCAGATTTTATGTTTTCCTTTGCACTATGGATGCCTTTGTTCATATATTATCTGTCGCTGAATTTGTTCAACCAAATGACCACAGTCAGTATATGTCTTAAGCATTTTTAATTGGAAGCATATGTATTTTGAATTGCAATAGTGTACAGAATAGTATTCTTAGATAAGTATATCCAAAACAACTTATACCAGTGTTATCTCATCATAAGAAAAATAATGGACTAAGGTTCTGTAACCATGGATCTTGATACCTAGCGAAAAAATAACCATTAAGTGTAATGGGGTTTATTTTATTACTTGTGTAGGAATAATGGCAGTATTTTATTTTTGCCCAGTTTAGTTGGCAGTTTGGGATTGGAGGGGATTTTCCATCAAAGAAGGATATGGCCCATTATGATTTATCGGTAAGTTCCCCAAGACTGTTAGGATTCAGAGGCTTTGAACCAGTTCACAAGACACTCACAGGAATGTTGGTATGAATCTTATTGGTTCCTCCCTTAATCCATTGAAGTTTGTAAATATGTCAAAATGATAGTTTTAATAATAATTACATTATGATAAACCCATGGTTCCATTTATGTGTGATTTTTAGGTAAAACAAGAAAAAAATTTGAGGATCCTATAGTTGATTGTCTGCAATTATTTTTTGGAATTTACAAAATTAATTTAGCTTCAATTGATTGCTTATTTCAGTTAGAATGCATTCAGTGTTTAGTCTGAGTTTACATGCCACTTGGTAGTGCACTAAAAAGTACACGCTTATTGTTTGCTGACATGGTTTTCATTTTCTGATGAAATATGATTAATCTGCTAATTAATTATGCAATTGTTTTTTAATCCCATAACTCTCCAAAACATGATTAAATCTACTGTTTCATCTTTTGTATTCTATTATTTAAGTATATACTATAGTAGTTGGTTGGTTTATACTATACTATTTTTTTCCCATCAGGTTTAGCTCAATTAAATTTGGAAAAGGAAAAAGGAACAAAGAACAAAAATTAAACTTTAAAGAAGAAGAAAGGAGTAAGCAGCTGGAGTGGGGTCGTTGAGGATGATATATACAATATAGTGGTATATAGAAGATTATAAGATTAAAAGCTAAAGTAGTGTTTTTTACTCATTCGTAACCAAAGGCTTAATTTATACTTTTATGTGAAAGGTTACATGCATTTTATTATGGCTGTTCCAGAGAAATCTTTGGTAAGTCACATGGTGTTCAATGAGTAAAAAAAGTTTGCCAAGAAATCAAGTAATATCATAATAGTTTGGTAATCTGATTTTCATGTTTCAAGACATATGTTAGTTGAGGTGAAATATACATGAATTTACTTGATTCTTTGACCACTTAAGGAGTTTAAGGTTCAAAATTTAACTTATTTGGTGATGATAGTATAACGTGAAGGTCAATTTTAGTGTTGAATATTTCTCTATGTCTGTCTGTTACCATTTTTTAAATATCAAAATAATTAAAGAAACTCATTTTCGTCTATTTAGGAAAAAAATCGTTCTTCTCCCTATTGGTTTAACTACTTGATTTAATTTTCCTGATTTTTTAGGTTATTAATCACGATTTACTGTCATATAATTATCGAAATTGTAGGTTTCCTCAGTGAATAAAGCATCTGGATATTGGTCTTGAATTGGGTTTTGACAGAGCTTAATCGACAATGCCCTTGAGGCTGCTCCTTCAAGCAGTTTCAGGTCAGGTTTTAAGGTGAGGTTGCTCCTTCAACCATTTCCCTTAATAGCAATTTGCACTGTTATCCAAACTTAACTTGGATACATTTCTCTTTTTCGAATCTTACTGGCTTACATTTAACTAATTGATGTCCATAAGGCTGATGAAGTTTTTGCTGACAAAGATGTTTGCACTGACACTGCAAGCAGGGGATTCACCTCAAAATTGTTCACAGTTAAAGCCCTCAAGGTAATTTGACATTCGGAGATAAATACTTAATTTTCATAATAATTTGTCGAGTCATTTTTGGGATGAAACTCTAGAACTTCTTTTCATCTCCCTCCCTTTCTAATGCTTCAGTTTCTTTTTCCTTTCACATTCTAACCGTATAGATGAAATTTCACTATAAATTATACCAATTATATATATATTTTTAATGAACTCCAACTATAATTTTTTTGTTTATTAATCTTAAAGAGATAAAGGTTTTTTTTTAATTTTTTTTCCTGCAATGGATGGTATGGAATAAGTAACAAAGTTCACCTCGAGGATTGACCAGATCTTGCAGGACAACCCTGATTCCCATTTAGCTTTTTGTCCACCCCAATTCAAGCATAAAGTCCAAACTAATTTTAGACTTTTGATTTTGACTTGGTGGTGGTAGATGGATACTTTCGGCATGGATTTACTTCTCTTGGGTTATAATTTTTGGTTAGTCTTTCCAGCATATGCAAATATTTGAGGTTTTCCTTTTTGTATCTTTTCATGTCGATTTGCTTCCCTTATAATGTGAGTTTGAAGTCTGGATCACATATAGAGAAGGCTAAAGGAAGAAGACTTTGATCTTTTCCCCACCAACTCTTAATTTTTTTCTCTTATGTAAAAAAAGGGCTTGGATTTTGGGTTTTTCGCTGCATGTTTCAGGTACATAAGAAATGGATCTCATCTTACATTTTTTAGATTTCAATTAAATCTTTGTTCTTTTCACTGTCTCAAATCTTCATGATAGAAAATGAGTTTCAATTACTCTATTTGAGAGGATTAAGATTAAAATGTAAGATTAAAAAAGTGCAAAGTGAGGGTTCAACTGTCAGAAATGTTTTCTCACATAGAAGTGGAACAATTGGGAGAATATGTGCTAATGTTGTCATCCTTTGGGCACAATATGCTCTAGAATTGCTTTCTTACATAGAAGTGGAACAATTAGGAAAATATGTGCTAATGCTGTCATCCTTTGGGCACAGTATGGTCAGATTGGCTTGGTTAAACAATATCAGCAGAGCCCTACCTTTCATTAAATTTTTGAATGTTTAATGAAAGTTCTTTTATTTTCTTGATTGGGAATAGGAATATTCTGTATGCTCCATCACTTTTACAACCCGTTCGGTCCTTGGCCAACTCATATTTTGTGAATTACAGGGAAAGAAGAAATTGGTGATATCTTTCTTGGAACAAGTAATAAAAGCAAAAGAAATGAAAATAGACAAGTAATAAAGTTAAAATGACTCCTCTCTCACAGCACACACATTCCATCAGAGATGCATTGCGGTAGTAAGTTCTCCTGCTGTTATTATCTTGAATTTCTCCAATTTGTTTGGGTCCTTTCCTGGGACTTTTTCCCTTTTTTAAATGTACGGATAACAGGGGAAACCGCCTTGTGCTCCGTGGTGTGGAAATTCTGGTACTTCTTTTCCGATGTTCAATTTTTTTTATGTTATTCTGTGTGCTGTTATTATCTTTAGCTATTTCCCCATTTAATTTCGATCCCCAATTTGAAAACCCGTTCCATTATCCAGTTTTCAGACAAAAATCATGCCGGTTGTGGCTTAAAAATTTTCGATTTATGATGTTGCAGTGTACAGTATGGTGTTTTGTGTGCTGTTATTATCTTTAGCTATTTCCCCATTTAATTTCGATCCCTAATTTGAAAACATGTTCCATTATCCAGCTTTTGGACAAAAATCATGCCGGTTGTGGCTTAAAAATTTTCGGTTTATGATGTTGCAGTGTACAGTATGGTGACAGGTCCGTTCCTTCATGTTGTCTTTCTGACTTGCTGACTTTTTCTCGAGGTATTGTTCTTCCTTTTTTGGTTCATTGCAATTCTCGCATGATATTGATAATTTATGGGTTATTTGGGATTTGATTGTGCTCTTAAACTCAAACTCAGTCTCAAACTCTCATCTCCTCTTTTATTTGGGATTTGATTGTGCTTGATAGTCATTTAGCAAATTTGGTTTGATATAAGGGTAATAAGCTTACCAACTATTATTGTTGGAAAGCGCGCGTGGGATAAGAGAATTTGAAGCAGGACTATTCAATTTTAATTACTACTTTATTTGTAAAATTACTGTAGGGCTTAGGGTGTATGTTTCTTCCACTTTGATAATAGTTACCACTGTGCTTTAGCACTCCAGATTTTGAACAATTGGTGTTTGACTATTTAAAATAAATGTTGATTGGTTAATTATTTTTTGAAGCGGTCACCATCACCACTTAGTAAAATGATTATTCCTAACCAAATTCTTATTCAAATTATTGTTGGTTGTTAGCACTCACTAAAAGTCACTCGAATCTATCCTGTCAATTGTATAGCAGTATAGAATATGGATCCTAGGGTCTCATGTGATTATGTCAATAGAAAAGGAAAAATAAATCGTACAAAGGTGAAAAGAGTTCGTGCTTTTTCTGATTAAATTGGAAACTTTTAAGGCATGTTTCATATAGTTAGTGGAAAAGAGTCAAGGGTTCTCACTAATATATGAGCTTATGATAATGAGAAAGCCAATCAAACATATATTAGATATTGAAGTAATTTTTTTGGTTGGCATTGTGGTTCTGTTCGATGAATTTATGTGTGGCAAATCAGATCATAAAAAAAGAAGATCAAATTATGTTATAAGTGCTATCGTAAGGCAATGCTCTATGCAACTCATCAATCACTCAATGCTTCAAGCTCATAAGCTGAATATATATTCTTTTTCTTTTCATAATTTAATTGATGTTTTGAGGGGCCTGGAAGAAGCTATTGTTCCTTTCAATGCAGATCCTTTCTTACAAATTATTGCGACTATAACAAAAAGATTGTAATTAAAATCTCTTCGCAACGCTAGCGCGGAGTATCCCTCTTGTATGGCTATTAAGTCTGTTGGTGACATGTTCAGGTTGTCAAAATGTGTCCAGATGGCTCAGTTTTATCAAGGTCTTGGCTCTTTCTTCCATTTAATTACATGATTTGCTTTCTTCCTTTTTGAATGCCAACATGTTGTTTTGCCCTTGAGGTTAAAGGAGTAAGTATTAGGTAGTAGGCGCTTGGGACACTTTTCCAATTGTTTGAAATTCCAGCATTGATACGCCTTTTACATTACAAAGGTGAAATATACGTTCAATAAGGTTTCTTTTGTAGAGAATTTGTTGTAACAATCGTTCTTAAATTCTTGTGTGTCATCAGTTTTGGATCTTTTCTGTAGGCAAAAGCATGGTATTGGGAAGCAACCTTTTCAGTTTACTGATTTCACTGCAACTGAGATTGAGAAAATCGGACAGGTCTGTCCTCCAATTATTAGATTTGTGTTTATTTGTGAGTCTTATCCTTTGAAAGCTGATATTAACCTATATTGTGTTCTAACAGTTACTTTAACTAATTTCCAATCCTAAAGTTAGTTATCAACTTCCCTGATGTCATGATAATTGAACCAATGCCCCATTGCGATGGTATTTGGCTCCTCTCAAACATGAAACACTTTTCAATGCAAGACGTGGAGCGCACTGATCAGGAACTTCGTGTTAACTTCCTGAAGGTTTAACAGGTACACTTTCTTTGACCTTTGATTCTTATCCTCGAATTGCATTCTCTACACAGACAGTCACAAACCAAGGCACCCTCACATGTACTCTATAGGTGGCCCTTGAAGATTTCAGCAGCAAGTTTATGTGGTCTTATGCATTATATACCTCTCATTTGATCCCATTGGGATATTAAAACAATCTAAGTTTTATGGTCTGTATATTTTTGGCCATATGGTATGGCTTGAATAATTCCCACCTTTGGATCTCATTGGGATATTAAAACAATTTATGTTTCTTTGGTCATAAAAAAATTAAGTTTTATTGTGTATATTTTTGGCCATTCGTAATGGCTTGAACAATTCCTATTGTTTGACATGAACAATTTTGTAATTAGCATTTTAATGCTTTAATTAGCTTGCTTTATACAATGTGTCATATGTCTTTGTAAGGCATATTTTATTCCTTTGGCTATTGTTTGGGATTTTTTATCCCACAATGATATTGTTTCATCATATCATAATAATATTTTGCTTTCATTTGATAATAGTAATCAATTAATGCACCCTTCTTTCTTATGCTATATTTGTTATACATCAATGTATTAACCAATCCCTATACATCTATTAACATGGAAGAAATGAGAGCAAAAGAGAGAAAGAAAGAGGAGACGAGGGAAGAATGAAGAAGAGGCCCACCAACAGCAGAAGCCTGCCAAGAGCACAAACCAATAAACAACCAAATGCCTTGGTTGAAACTTCCTACATGCATGTCATCGCCTACTTGAAGTTTTGATAAAAATACTGAGACCTATTTAACTTAAAATAGATAACGGTATTCCTAACACTCAAATGAACATTCTTGCAAAAAACATAGATTTCTTCATAATTAACGTGTTTGCAAATCACTCGCCCGCGGCGAAGCGCGGGCTGAGAGCTAGTAATAATAATAATAATAATAATAATAATAATAATAATAATAAATTCCTACATTTTCTTTTTTTTTTTTGGCACTTTACGTTTTCTTTCTATATTTTTTCACTTTAATATAGACAGAATTCCAAGTCCTACTGGACTGGAATTTGGAAAACGATAGTTGTTTCTCTGCCGGATTGAATCATTGTTCTTCATTAACAAGCGTTTTGGAATCCAATTAGAACAGGGTATCCCAACAATTTAACTAATAGATTTTTTGTTTTCTAAATTTTGTAAGATAATTAGTATATTATATTATATATATACCTTTGACAAAATTATTTTTACAGGTGTAATTATAAAAAATATAGGGTTTACTCAAAAATAAAAATTCTAGAATTAAGGCATCATTATAGATTTTTTTTAAAAGAAACTACAAACAATTTATTAACATTTGGTAAAAAAAAAAATTCTAAGCAAGAATTTGACCTGATTTCATAACATGTGTCATGTGGGTACTTAAATGACAACATTAAAAGCTTAGGCATCAAACTGTAGTTTGTACAAAAGTTCAGACCCCTAATTAATATTTCAGCCTTTTTTCCCTTTTTGCCAAAAAAATTAATCCAAAAAGCCTCAAAAGTAAAATTTTGTGCATAAATGACTATTTTTATTCGTTGAACTTTGAAGGACGTGAACTATTCAGTCAAATTCCAAAGATCCTTCAACGGTGGTGATCAAGTGAGAGGAGAAGAGTAGATGAGTTGTCTACGGTTACGCTATCCTAAAACCCAAACCACAATTCTTTGCTTCCCCAACAAAAATGACTGTCTCCCTCTCTATCTCTCTTCTTATGTCTCCCTCAATTCTCATTTCAATTCAATCTTCTCTTCTTCCTCTGCTTTTCTCTTTACTTGGGGACTTCTTCTCCTGTTACTTCCCTTTTCTTCTTTTCCCCTTACTTCCCCTGAAACTTTCAGAATTCAGAGGATATGACAAGCTTTTTATCGAGCCACAGTTGTAATTGGTCGGTCGGAGTTTCGGACCACGTCAGCAATCGCAGGGGAAGATTGTTCTATAAGGTTCCAAGCTTGGGTCCTTACTATTTTCCTTTGGGAGGGTTTGGTTTTTCCCAGGGTCAGGTTCAGTTACTTGCTAGTACGTCTCAAAGTAAAGGGAGATGCGGGCCGGTTTTTGCGAGTGTCGTCGATGATGATGGTTCGGACCCAGATGAGTCTGAGGATGGCAATGATGATAAAAAGTCTTCACAAGGCGAAACTGGAGGAGTATGTTCATATTCTCTTTTTGATAAGTATAAAAATGGGAAAAAAAGTTCTTTCTTTTTGCAATGATTTCTTTTGAGATATAGATGTTAATGTTTCCTTGAATATGTGCATGTTGGACTTTGTAATTTTAGTCTGCTAGGCTATTAACTACTGTATATATGTACAGCTATTGAACATGCCTATTGGATTTTTTACTTGTTTAATATGAAATCAAATATAATAGAAGATTGTAATACCTTTCTAAATTCTAAAAGGTGATTCCTGCTTCTCAGATAAATAGTGATACGCTTCGAGAGAATCTTGAACGTATTGTCGGCAGAGATGATTCCACCTTTAGTGGCCTAGACCTTGCAACTCTTATTAGGAACAGATATGGAAGGTCTTATGATGTTCAATTGATAAAGAAGGTATGCATGTTCACAAATGTGAAGATGGCTTTATCAGTTTATGTTTCATATAATTTTTAGTATCTTGGATTCTTGATGATACTTTTTGACAAGATAACTTATAATGAGATTTCGCCTAGTCACTACTCACTATGTATAAGTTTGAGATCTTTTTGACCAGTTCCCTAGCGACCTCGGTAGATTCTTTTCAAGTTTAGAATGGAGATGAATATCAATAATGGTGCCCCAACATGTATCTTAATTTGTCTAGAGTTATTTCCATGATGTCTTTTCTCAGCGTTGCATTTGAGTTATTTACTCAATTTGATCACCTTGTCTAATTGGGTAATGAGAATCTCTTTGTTTGCTGTTTGCTACATGTGGGTTTTCTAACTATAAACTATTAAGTATCGATGATTAGAAAACTATAAATTATAACCTATTACTGATTTGGCCAAAAAAAAAAACTATTACTGATTCAATTTTAAGAGCCAAGCTTCAATGGTTACTTTGAATTTTCTTATGTAAGCTCCGTGAAGATTATCCTATTCCTTTAGTTATAGGATGTAGATTAATTTCTTTGTGACAGCCATAGCAGATAGCACATTGATATTTGATAATCATAATATGCTGTTTTACATAATGCATATCTTGCTAATGATTTAAGACTTGCACATTAAGGCAACCTGCATTGTCCTTAGGTGTCAATTTAGATTAAGATACCATTTTTGTGTCTTCGAGGATTTTTGTAGAGTTTCATTCAAATATGTGCCATTGTGGTTGGATTAACAGTTCATTTACTTGCTATGTGTTTGCTTCAGATATTTACTGTGTCACTTAAGAGTTTACCTTTGCATGCCTTAATTTAGGAGTTCATGGGAAGAAATCTCCTTGCAATGAATGTCATGTGGAAGTACATGGAGCAGGTAAGCAGATTAAGTTATGAATACTGTTCTGTTTTCCCTTTTTTAATTTTTACCATGATTTATGTTGTTCTAGCTTTCCAGTTAAACCTGAGTTGCTGATACTGTATTCCTGGAAAAATAGTCCAATATTTTTCCTGGCATGTATTGCCGTGATCTGTTATGCTTGAGCAAGAATAGAGAAGCTTTCTGATGGCATGTTTTGATGATATTATTGTGCATTATATGCATGTTCTAAGTTCATGCTCCCTTTTGTGTGAAGAGATCATTTCCCTTGACTGAAGAAGAGTATCTCCTAAGGCTTGATGATGTGGCAAACACATTGAAATGTTGGGGAGCGGTCTCACACATACGAAACAGCTTAGCAAAGGTGAAAGAGCGGCCTCGAATAGGAAAGGTAAGGTTTTGTTTCAGTTTTATCCATTGATTTGCTTGTTAAAAAAGGTTAGCCTTATTTGTCTGCAATGATTTCAAAAACCAATTCTTAGGACTTATCGTCGAATTGTTGTCTTGTACAATCTGCTGTCAATCAAGAAATATGATGGCAAAATGAGAAGTACTCCAGCATTAAATCTTCAAGTTTGAGTATTGTTGAAGTCATTATTGGCTAGGAATGATAGAAATTTCTATGATACATGTAATCTTTGATGCAAATATTAAGTGATTTCTAGATGAACTTTGTGAACCACTATAATGCCCTTTTGATTGTCT
Source organism: Corchorus capsularis (assembly GCA_001974805.1). Lineage (NCBI taxonomy): Eukaryota > Viridiplantae > Streptophyta > Magnoliopsida > Malvales > Malvaceae > Corchorus > Corchorus capsularis. Next base: position 13,839 of record AWWV01013654.1, on the reverse strand, counting down.
GAATCTTAGGTGAGAGACCTTCATTTTCTCTTCATTTAATATTTTCCCTGATTTTTCAAAGCTAATTTCCTTGTAATTGTAATGTTTTAGTATCTTCTAATTGCTAATTGTATGGTTTATGAAATGTTAGTCTCTGGAGTCTGATCGAGCCTTAACACATGAAATGCTTTATTTCCTTTTCTTTAAACATTCAAGTATACCGTTGGTGTGAATGGGAGCTAAAGGGTTTCAAAATCACTAACAGTCAAAAGCTTATTTATAATAATCCACACCTTATATTATATATGTGTTTTCTTATATGCAGGCAGTGAGCATATTCATAGACATGGACGAGTCCGGTGGTCGTGCAAATGAATGGATTTACAAGTAGATTGTTCAAGTGAGCCAGCGCCATCCACTGAATTAATTTGTGGTTATAAGATCGATTTGTCTCATTTGAATCTGTAGCAAAACCCTGGAAATTTATTTTACTACTAATTTCATACTGGTTCTTTATTATTTACTTGGCATATACAAACAATAATAACCAATGTAATACCTTGTTGCAAGTAAAAATCACTTTTCTGTTGAAAAGGTATTAGTGTACCGAATGTTAATTCTTGCAAACTTCTTGGTTTTATTTGCTGTATATTTTCCAATGGAAGCAAGCATACCCATCTCTTCCCCATCTTTTGTTTTCCTTCACAGTTCCATCTCATTTGCTTCTCTCCTAGTCTAAATGAAGTAAAATGTACTCCATTAACTCTAGATTACCCCTAAACCCAAATATAGGAAGAGTTTAAATGACCATATTACTTGGAAATATATTTAACTTGTAATAGATTCAATAAATATACAATTCATAAAACACATCCCTAATAAACAAATCAGCTAAAATTTCAATCTTCATAATCTTCTTCCTATCAGGTATCATTTTTCTTCCTTTGGGGTTTTTGAAAATGAACAGAGACAAAAAGAACTGCATTTTAGCTTTGACTGGTTTATCGCAGTTGCTATAACGACTTAGCTTTACAATGGAAGTGCAAAAGGAGATTGATTCCAATATGCATGTATTAACTGCTGGATACCTGACAACAGCAAGACATCAAGGAGGCCAAAAAGAAAGATTCTCATGATAGAAGCTGGAGAGGTGCAAAAAAGCTGTGACTAGAGGAAGGAAATCTGTCAAGAAAAATCTGAATCTCAAGAGCACCAATTCCAGCAGGGAAACGAGTAAGGGATGCGGCCAGTTTTTCGAATATATTCTGCTTGCCGCTCAGTTTTTGCAGCTTGCCGGTTTCTCTTGGCTTCCGATGCTGCACGCTTCTCTTCTGCCTTGTGCCTTGCAGCAGCTAATTTATTCATGAGCTTATCATGAGCACGCCCCCTCATCTTTTCAACCTCAACCTGAATGACACAGACGATAGACAACGTTTATGAATTTATATCTATTGCATATTAACAATACACTTTCTAACCAGTATTCTTCTTAAACCTTCAATTCTAACATTAGAATAAATTAAACCCTAACACTTCTTACAAGTAAACTTTAATTGTGATTATAATAACACGTGGATTAAAAAACTCTGTACGGGTTATATGGAGAATAACAATTGAGAGATGTTTGATTTGATTAATTTTAGGATATGCAATTTAGGTAATACAAGAAACAACAGCATGCCAACAAAAAATAATAGAAGATGCTATATAATACCTCAATCTTCCTCATCTCAGCCTCTGTTTTTGCTTTTTGATGGTTCTCCCATGCTTGAATTTTCATTTCTTCACGTTTGAACCTGGATGATTGCATTATAACATTACACTTTTAGTTGCAAATGGAGTGTTAACTAAGAACTACCCATCTAGCAATGATATGCAAAAAGAAACATCGCGATTTATGACTTTATGTCCTCTTAAGAGTTATCAAACCAACAGATCCACCATGTCGGTTTTACATGACACCATGTGCAACAATAAGTCATATGCTTAGAATCAATATATAAGTTTCATAAAATACTGATAATTATTCAACATAAGAGAAACACAACTCAAAAAGACAAATTCTCAGTTTCTTAATATGAAAATACCTGGCAAGATACTTGGCTTTCTCTGCCTCCTCCCATGCTGCTGCACGGGTTTCAATGGCACTTTTAGCCGTTTGCTCTGGTGCTATAGTTTTCAGTGAAGTGGATGCATCCTTATCCTCCTCCTCTTTGCTAGCCCATGCAGCTATGTTTGCTTTACCCAACTGGGTGCCAAGAACCATTATTTCTCTCCTTGTTTTCATTTGTAGCTCCTTCTCTGACAATTCCATGTTCAGATCTAAGTGATTATAAGGTGGATTTGCTGGTGATGAAACTGGTGCAGCTCTGCTGGGGGTTGACGGTCTGGATGAATTTGGGCTGCGGATCGGTGTTGTTGACCTCACAGGAGTTCCTGTCCTTGAAGGTTCTTGGCTAGCGATAGGAGTCATTTCGGTACCCATATCTCTCATGGATACAGATCTAGCTGTTGAGGGAGGAGGAATAAATGTAGTAGCACTATGTATAGACATTGATGAATCATGCTGGCTAAGACTAACTGCAAGGAAATCAACAATTAATTTGCTTACTTAATACAATGCAAGTTCCCACCAAAATTGATGTTGGACACAATCTATGCATAGAAGCTAACATAATCTTCAGAAATAACTAAATACATATAATCAGCATTAAGCTTAGGTACTTCATTCAGACCACACAACTAAACATTCATTCTATCAGCTTTGCATGGAAAGTCCTAAATCCCTCATGGTTTGGAGCTGCATATAGCTTTCACTAATGGGGATTAACAATTTTATCTTCAATTGGTAAAATGCTATAAATCATATTTCTCAATCCACCTTACTCGCTGAAACCAAAAAAAAAAGGCAAAATGGGTTTGAGCGTTGAGGGTCAGGTCTAAGATCTTTGTTCTGTGGAAGCAAAAGCCCTGGATATATAAAAAGTTTACTAAAGAAGACCATAGCACTTCTCATAGTATCAGTAACATGAAGAATCTAGCCAAAGAACTAAATGGAAGGAACTCCCCACCAAATGATATTGTTTTAGTCAGCAAAAAGTTTGTGAGCGCAACATTATTATGGTAAACTTATTAACTTTTGTACCAACAAATACAATATTACTACATATTGAAGATGACACAAAATATCCAAGATTTAAACATGATTATTGATTTGTGACCAACAAAGGCTAATTTTTCAGTTAAAAGCCTGAGTGGAAATGCAAAATATGGATACAGAGGCTAATTGTTCAATCAAATCATTTAAGTGCTAATGCTAAATTGCTAATGTAACTATGTGAAAATTAATATGAACATAAAATAAATCCTTACCGGCCGACTCTGCAACAGAGTTCTCAATCATTAGTACAGGCTTCCCATATGTATCCACAGTTGGGTATGAATCACTCTCCCAATTTACAAACTTTTGCATTCCATTATTTTTCTTAACGTGATTCATATCAATCCGTTTTGTATCTGGTTCTTCTAAAGCAACTATTCTTTGATCCGGAACTTCAACAACCACCTTAGTAGAGGATTGTCTCCCATAACTAATATGACCACCTTTTCTTGATCCCGCTCCTTGCCCACCCTGACCAGTCTTTGGCCGATTCGCAGTAGGACTAGCTATCCATTTCTGAGCATCATCCCATTTAGATGGCGCCGGTTTAGAAAACGGCCCAACGGGAACTCTTTGCCCTGCCCGTTCAGCCTTCTGAAACTCGAAGATGGACGATGAGGACACACTCATATTATCATGTCCACTGTCATAATCTAAACCAGGGTGATCCTCAATGTACCGATTTCGAGTATTGCCAAAAGAATGATCCTTTAACCTACGGTCACTACCATTGTGCAAACCAGCCATCGAATCAGCTGTCGTGGAAGTCGAACATTCTGGAAGCACACTCACCACATCTACATCTTTGCAACTATCAGAACCACTTCCCCCTGCATAACAATCAACCAGAAAAACCCAAATCAACAAACAATTCCACCCCCTTTACACTCTCCACTTCATTTCCAATATTTGCTAAAAGCTAAACCCATTTTCAAACATACATGTTCAACAAAAATAAACCTTAAACCCAGCAGATACATCAACAATAAATAAGTAAACAAATCAAATCAAATCAAAGTACCTGTATCATCAAGATGAGAAAGTTGAGATCTTAAATCTACTGAAGATTCAACTTCTTCCTCTTGTTGCTCTTCTTCTTTTCTTTTCTTCTCAACTCCTAAAAGCATAGTCCGTAGCTTGGCAGGGGAAAATCCACCTCCTCCCTAAGCATTTAAACAGAAAAAACAGAGCTTTTTCATATAAAAGGAGATAAGAAATGGGATTTGAAGTAACAGATCAAAGGTTTGATTTTTGAGATGGCAACGACTGAAAATTTTGAAAATGAAATCTCTTCTTTCATTCTTTCCTACTTTTTCCTAAGAATAAAGAAAGAAAGAAAGCATTGGGAGAAGAGAAAGCCAAAAGCAGAAAAAGAAAATAAGATTGCGAGAAGCGCAAGTACCTGAGGCTTTTGAATCCTTTCATAATCCATGAAAATGGAAACCCAAATTGCTTCCAACCAAACACTCCCAAAAGGAAAAAAGAAAGGAAGCAAGCAAGCAAAAGCTATCAGTAGTAGACTGCCATTGCTATTATTACTACTATCATTTAGCTATTGGGACAATGGAATTATTATTATTAGAACTATAATTTTCCTTTCTTATACTCAAAAAAGAAACATTTTTTATTTAGGTTTTGTTTAGTTTGATTGTTTTATTAGGAATCTTTTGTTTGTTGCTTGAGGGATCAAGCATTGCACAGTGAAGAAAATTAAACCATATGTCTCTCTTTCTTCCCGTAAACTGACAAATTTTCTCCCATGTTTCCAACTCTTTCTTTTTTCCATTCTTTTTTTATTAAATTATAAATTATTATATTAGTTCACTTGCTTTTTCTAAACCCTAATTTAAAAAATGATACCAATTTTGAAATGATTATGCTTTTGAGTTTCAATTTATGAACTTTGGATGCCATTGTTCATTGTACAAATGGATCCCTCCCCTGACAAAAATAAACAAAAAAAATTGATATAGCCCATTTTCTGGATAATTAGCCTTGGATACCCCATTTCTGACAATTAGATTTCTCCTTTTTGTTAAGCATACATCCATCATTTTCTGTTTCTGGTCAAGGGTGTTAAATTAAATTAAATCAAAATTAGGCCAAGGTAAATTATTTTTTGGGATTAAGGTTTTCACTTAAAAGAAAATTTTAATAAAAATCTCAAAGATTCTAAAAACAAAGTATTTAATCATTGCATCCGAGTTATTAGCTCAACTGATAGGTACACCGTGTCTGGACCATGAGGTCTTGGATTCATCACGAAATTCAAGTTTAGTTTGTAATTTATTTCTTTATATATTTTGTAGGTATATGGTTTATTTATGATAGATTCTTAGTTTGAATTGAATTCTCATTTAGATGTTTGGACATATAGAAGTTTCTTCGAATGTAATGAGATTTCGCTTGTACTACTAACAAAAAGTATTTAATCATTAATTCTTCAATAATGACAAACAGAAATGTGCATCAACTGTCAAAGTTTTGTATATTTAACTATATTGTCGTGTCGTCGTGACATAAATTTTGCTTAATTACATTAGTATATTTAAAAGAAAAGACTCAAAATATTCGATGATATTTCTATAGTAGGCCAGATAAAGATAGTTGTCTCTTTGATAAATTTATGAAGGTTTGAATTAAATTCTAGTCAAACCCATTTCTCTTTGACTAGAGAAAGGTAATTGAGAGACGGATCTGTGATACTTAGGTAAAGGACGGTCAAATTAAGCTCGACACGTGGAGAAAAGACAATAAAGCTCTTAACGCCTTGTTTGGATACTTGTGCCGGATAAGCGTTAGCATGTGATATTGTGAACATCATGGCATGATTGACATTAGATTATCCAATGCCCATGTCATGTGCTTATTTTGTTCTCTACATATATTTTTTGGGGGTTTTTTTTTTTTTGCCACTATTTGATTTTGGCATAAATGTTATTTTGCACATTTAAATTTATATGGGTTATCACTTTGCACTCAACCTTTTTTATTTTGATCAAAATGCACCTTAAAATTTTATTTTTGTGTCACTTTACACCCCCCGTCACGATAGGACAAACGGACATCCGACATGGCATGCCACGTGGACAAAAATGACACGTGCCACGTGGCACATGACATTTTTAACACGTGGCGTGCCATGTGTCCTTTTGTACACGTGGCATTTTTGGGTACACGTGGCATGTCACGTCGGATGCTGTTTGTCCTATCACAACGGAGGGTGCAAAGTGGCACAAAAATAAAGCTTTAGGGTGTGTTTTGGTCAAAATAAAAAAGTTGGGTACAAAGTGGTAGTCCATATAAACTTAAAGATGTAAAATGATATTTATGCCATTTGATTTTTATGCTGGTTTTTTTTTTTACTTTATTTTATACTAGCATTTTCAAATTTTAAGATAAAATTCTATTTTCTTAATTTTAAGTTGGACAAATATAAGAGTTGACATAAGTAGTTAAAATTCAAAGGTTTAGTGTAAAAAAACGATTTTTTAGCCAAAATCTAATGAATCCGTAAGATGTAATAAGAAAATCGAAAGTAAATTAAAATTGATTTTAAAATGTTAATTGAACTTTTATATATGAAATCCACAAAATGAAAGGAGTGACCCATTTTCTGAATCATCACATGTATGGATCATTTTGAGAGAAAAGCATTATTATAAACATTTCGAATATACAACAAGCCTTATTCAAGTACCTTATTCACCAAAAAAAAAACATTATTATAAACGAAAGTTAAAAATAATTGTAGAAACTTTCACCAAAAAAAATAATAATTGTAGAAACCCATATATATACAATGGTATACACATGATCATATATTTCCGTGAAAGCAATATTTAAAGTATTTCTCAAGGTATTAGCCATTAGGCTATAGTTTGATCTGTTGATATGATTAACATGAACTTGACAGAAAAAAGGAGGCAACTTTTTGCCCTTTATGTCAACTTATAATTAAGTTACTATATATATTTATATTGTATCTCTTTCAGAAATTACATGTCATATATGAAAAGCCTTGATATTGGATCCTATATTATATATATATATCCTTCACCTATACAAACATCCTCTATATGTAGGTGTCCAGTAATCAGAACCAGTGCTTTCATGGTAAACTTTTGGGGTACATGAAATTGGAACTAAACATAAACCTCTGCTCCTTAAATCAACTTTCGATTCTCCTTTCTGATCTTTTCTTTCCAAACTTCCCCATGGATCCTGCAACAATATTAATATTTATATCAATCAGATCCAAAACAACCTTAATATATAATTAGTTTCAGATTATTTCTGTCTTTTACATATAATATTGACAGCATAAACATGTCCAAAATGCTAATTAATAATTAATTACCTTATGAGAGTTGGGCTTCATGTAAGGATTACTCAATAGCTGAAAAGATGCAAACAAATTAATCAAAGCATTAGCAACTAGAAAACATATTGTTTCTGCATATAATTAATGGTTGATTAGCAGCTTTTTATTACCTGAACTTGCTCTTGAAGGAAATTGATGTAACCAATGGCTTCTAGAAGAACAGAGGCAGTATCAGTCTGAAAATATGGATCAAATTAGAAAGAAGATAATGTGACGTCGTTAGGTTTCACTATAAAGTATACTATATATATAAAACAAGAAATTGTGTTTAGTGCTTATTTATGGTGCTCTCTACCTTTCCAAATGGGGACACAATTTGTTGAAGTGCTGTGATCCTGTCTCCTAGCTTGACTTTTGGAGCGTGCATCTATTTATTTATTCAATCCAATCCAATCCAATCCCCAAGTTAGTTTTTCTTTTTCACCAAATATAATTAATTACCATTATACATTTCTGATAATTTTCTGTTTATGTAGTTAATTACCTTCACAGATGAAGCTGTTGAAGTTTCTTGCTTAGGCTTTTTCAACCCTGTACTGTCAGATGATGTTTCTTCATTTCTTTTCTTCTTTCCTTCACTTGAAATCCCCTGTGTTCTTCCATTGTTGCTTCTTGTCTGCATTAATATAATATAATTTGAAAGTGAGAAACATTCAAAGGAAAAAAAAAAAAAACACCCATGTCTGAAAATCTGATATACAATTACCTGCAGAGAAGTTGGAGCAGATTGGAGCCCTGCAGGTTTCTTGCAATCTGATAAATTATTATTCAAAGGCCTAATATTATTATAGGGCTTACTTGGCACATGAATGTCAACCAAAGGCTTGCTCAATCGACCGCTATAAGTAATGGAACTTGTGGAATGAGACATTGATGATCCAAAAAAGTTGTCAGTTGCTTCCATTGAAGAATTGTTAATGAAACTCTCACGATGATGATGATTATATCCATTAATATTGCCACCCTTGAAAGCCCTTCGGAAATAGGAATTTGAAGCTTCCATATCCTCCATTTTAACATGATCATGATGATTCTGATTCTGATTCTGATTCTGACCATAACATGATAAGAAAACTGGGGTTTTGATATTCGTTGCAGCCATCCCACAAAAACTAGGCTGATTTGAGTAGTTTTCTACAGAAGACGAAGAATTCAAAGACATGTGTTCATGATTATTATTATTGAGTTCGGGGTCGGGTGGAGCAATGGACCAGTTGCTGACTAAGTTGGACAACTTGGTAAACCTCTGATCTGCACTTTCTATTGAGGACTGATGATGGTGATGATCATTCGTGTAATTACCATTTATGTTTTTGACGAAGTTGTTGAAAACTGAAGAGGAATTTGGGAATTCCCAGTTGTTAGTATCGATTTTCTTCAAGTAGTCACAAGCTGGTTCAAATATTAATCCAGGAGATGAGGTAGTTTTGGACGAAATTGCCTCGAATAAATTATTCTCTCCAATATCTTGACTGTTCCGCAAGTCACCGTTGCTTCCAACACTTCTGCCAAAATTAATCAAACACCCAAGACCAGTATAATTAATTATTAGATTATTTTGGTCAATATATTTATATATATTATATATGCAGATTATAAAATTTCCTTGGTATTTCATGAAATTCATCACTTTATATGTTATTACGAAAGAGGTAAATATTAGAACCCTTAATTTTCCTAAAACCAAAAGAAGATTGCAAAGTAAAGCCAAATTAGACCCAAAAGCAAAGGGAATTGCTTGCTGTTCTTTCAATAACGAAGATATAAGACTCATGTATGCTATTGATTAATTAGATCAAAAGGAATAAGCTAATTATGTTAATATCAAATTATCAATATGTTTAGTTCTGCATATGGAAGCACACACATATATACGAAGGAACTGTAAAATCATGATAACTTCGTCTTATTTCACCTATACCAGCAGACTTCTGTCACTTCTCTAATTTTTAGGTTTCTAAAGATTAATTCCTCTTATGGTATTTAATTAGAGACTAACATATCAAATATGATTGGCTATTTCATTTCCATTTAATCTGGTGCAAGTTTGATTCACACCACAAAAGAAAAAAAAAAGAAAAAAACAAAAGCACTTACGATAAAACTTGGCTCCAAATATGATTATCCGAAACATGTTCACCAATCAAGTTATTTGATTGATGAGGAACAGGTTGATCAACAAGCTGATGATGACGGCCGGACGACTCAACAGTTAACACTGAATGGTTGGAAGCATTAGTATTCAAGGAAGTAGAGATATTGGAAACCACATCTTCTTGATCACAATTTGAAGAATTTGAATTAGGGTTTTGATGCTGCGGCTGCTGCTGCTGCCAAGTAGCACTATTGCTACTTGTCCATGAAGAAAGTGAATTTGCAGCTGCAGGGTGGAGAATATCCCACCAACTATGACTATGAAGTGAAGGAGAAGGAGAAGAAGTTGCAGTGCATTCTTCTGCAGCCATAATATTGTTTAATTTCCAATCCTATAGCTATAACTAGCTATGGTTTATAGTGGGAGAAAATTTGGCAAATTGGGTGTCTTTTCTTTTTGCTTTTTAAGTTTGGGGTTTGGGTGGGAGTTGGAGAATTTAAGGACCAAATGCATCCGTTGGTAGTGAAGGTGGGGGTGGGGGGGCCTTTATAAGGTTATGTGAATGTATTGATCAATAATATGGGGAGACAATAAACAATGTAACGTGAGTTTTTTCCACTAAGTTTGTGGGACAATTATTATATATTTTACTCATCAATATGTTGCCATCAAGAATTCTTGCTTTTGGCCTACCCTAATTTAAACAAGTTTATGTTTATGGGATTGATAATGTTTCAATGCATGCATATATATAAATTCCTTTCCTTATCATCTCTCTCTTCTACTTTGTTTGAATGAAAAAACACCATAACTAATTAATTTTTCTATCATTTTCAATATATATACTTTCAAAATGGATAACGTGCATGCTCGCATTGGACCAATTGGTTTTTCATAAATAAGGAGAGAGATAAGGGAAGGCCAATATTGCATGTCAAGACTTCAAGTACAAAATTCTACAAGGAGAAAAAAAAAAAATATATATATATATATATATATAAGGATTATTTGCTATTAATTAATGTATTAATTCTTTAATTTTAATCACATATATATATCACATATATATTATAGGGTTTTCTGCTTGGTGGTGCTTAATGCTTATCTTTTAGTATTTCAGCCGTACTATAATTATTGGCAATACCTTTGATACCTCCACCAATGATTCTAGGATGTCCTTCAACTTCTGGTCAAATAATTTTACTAAAAAATTCTCTAAAATATTTGTTGACTCTCTTCTATATGTGGTATACTATGATTGTGGAAAATTATTTAATACTGTCAGTGGAGTTTAGCATACTACACATGCGGGGTTTAAGGGTTGGCATGCATGTGTCCTTTAGGAATAGTTTTGAATTTTAAAAACAAAATTAATTCAGAAAATGGACATGTGTCAACTTCTTACCCCGTTTGTGGCCGTCTAAAATTTACACCGTTAATGTATCAAATAATTACTCTAATTGTATATACGCCCTCAAGCCTTACTTAAAACTCTCCAAAAAGTCAAGTTGGTACCCTAAACAATAATTAATGGTTAATTTTATTCAAATAATAGTTAATTTGAATGTTAATCTTTTTAATTTATACCGAATTTGAATGTTTATTTAGCGGGATTGAAGGTTGTGAAGTTGTGATCATGAAAGAGTTCTTAAATCTATCAAGAGCTCACATATCGAATTAATTACGTAGATTCTGAAGTTATGTAGACTTTGAAAATTTTAGTAACAGGAGGTTGCTAAGTTTCTGTAGAAGTTGAAGAAATTTTGGTATGTTATTGTTTTATCTTATAACTTATGTAGAAAATTCAGTAACCTTCCGTATTTCAAAGAATGTAAGGTTATTGAAATTTTCAAGGTTGAGAGGTTACTCAATTTATATAGACTTTGAAGAAATTTTGATAATTTGTTATGGGTATGTGTGTGTTTTATATAAAAGCTAGGGTGATTGAGGTTAACTAGCTAATTACATTTTATAATAAATTAATAAAATGCATATCTTCCGGTACTTTAATCTAATTTTACAAACAAATCACGACATGAAGTAATTTTATACTACTTAATTAACCATTTAATCTAGTTAAGTTCCACTGCCTTTTATATACTATACTATAATATAGATTAATGTACCCTAAATCCCTAATCGTTAAAGACAAAAGAAGCCATATCTCCACAAGGATCTTCTCCCGTTTCTAATTAATTTGACCTTTTTATGTATACCGTTTGATCTTTTCTTTTTCTTTTTTTTTTTTTCTTTTTGGCTAGACGTTTTGATCTTTTGTTTGTTATGAAAACAATTTCAAGTTAAAATCTCGTACGTGTTAAATTAATTAGTAACCTACCTTATTTTTTTTATGTTAATGTGTCTAAGTCTCAACGGCCAAAACTTAACCATATAACTTTTTTTTTAAAACAATTAATCCCTCAAAATTTGGTATTTACATTGGATTTTGACATATATGAAATTAAGTTATATATGTTGAGTTATGTTGTCGTAGATAGGAGAAAATTCTCCAACACTTATTTTCTGTATTCCTAAAACTCGAATTCAAGATCTTAGTTAAGAAATATTGATCTCTTTTCACTTAACTTAATTACATACGTTATTCTAGCTTAACCATATGTATTAATTATATTTGAAACTCCTTATTGGTACTTTAATTTGTTTGGCTTACAAACAAGCACGCAAGTTCTTATTTATATATCCAAAATCAGGCAACAATCCAATACAAACTGAATGCCAATTAGCATTGAGAATTGAGAGAGTTTTTAGTTCTTAGAGAATTTCTATATATGATCTTCGTCATTTCTTACGTTGCCATCTCGAGAGGGACCGGTCACCGCCCAAAGTTTCATAGTGGACAAATTTGGGACATTTGATTAAAAAATTGTAGAAAAATCATACACCAAGTAAATATATGAATTATTAAGGGTGCCCTAATCTCTAAACCTAATAAAAAAGGTCAACTAACAAAGAATAATTATTTTATGTTTTCTTAATTAAGCTTCTGGTAATATCTAAAACAATCAATCAAATACCACAAATCGCTTTTCACTTTTACTAATTAAATCATTAAATTTAATGTATACTAGTTTTCTCTTCTTTATCATAAGATAATCATTATTATAATGTTTATTTAATTATTCTTATAAAAAGTTAAAACTTATTAAAAAGGCCACTCCCCTTTTTTCTTCTTGTCTAATTTTCAACAAATAATAATAAACTAATGTAAATGCTAACTAATAAAGTTACTTACTTAGTGGAAGAACCATGCGTGCCATATTGTCACACCCCTAAAGGAAAAAAATAAATAAATATATACAAAACCCTCTGCCTTTGATTGAGAAAAGTTTATCAAAAAAGCAATGTTGGAGATAGGACAACAACAACAACAACAGTTGCCCACTTTGTTAATGGAACCCTTTTAATTCTTACTATCTTATTATTGGTTAGGCACCGGTTTATGTTTAATTTCCCTTAATTATTGGTCGTTTTTTTATTAATATATATATGAACTTGGTTACCTAGAATTAATGTTAAAGGTCGTACCAAATTTCTTATTACCATTAATTAATAAAATTGATTTTTGGAATTGACATGCATATCATGTATATATATATGTTATTATATATATACTTGAAATAAATTAAGAGCTCGAAAGCAAATCTTTCGAGTCGAAAAGCACTACTTGTGATCAAGAGGAGCACGAATTATTATTATGATTTAAAAGGAACAAAAATTTGGGCAGCAATTAGTTCGATCTTCTCCTGCGTTATCGGAATCCAATAGATGGATGGTTGAGCAGAGAGATATTGATTCGAACTACTTGAAATATGCTTCTTTTTGGACATTAATTAGCATTGCCATCTTATATATGTTATCTGCATTTTGATCCACAGTTAGACAAAGGTTAATTTGCTTTGTTGTTGTGCCACTAGCAAGCACCAACAAATAAAAACGTCAATAAGAAAAAAAGAAAATGTTGGTCTTGCATATTAATTAATATACCCAAGACTGATTTTATTTAATTTTTGCTAGAAAAATATACAAATTAAATTAGCGGTATCATGTCTCATCTAAAAAAATACAAATAAAATCATATTTTATAGAAAAATATTAATTGTATTGATGATTTATTGTGTCTATAGGTCAATTAGGGGGGAGAGGATTTTAATTCATCAATAAGTTATCCTTTAATTAGTTATTTTATAGAAAAATTAGCAG
>AWWV01013653.1:0-31128 GCA_001974805.1 Corchorus capsularis | reverse complement strand
TATAGTTTCTATAATAACATAAAGTCGATCGAAGATCTTTACATACCACGACCTAAAGCCAATAGTCCATAGAACTAGCCCATGCACAAAGATAAGTGTACATGCATGGCATTTTATTACATATATATAGCTAGAATCTTACAATATGACACTCAAATTAGTTCTGCGATACGTTTATGGATAGTCAAGAGTTATAAATCTATACAAACAATTTGTTACAGAAAACGAAGATACATTACAAGTATATTTGACAGTTGTATTCAAATTGTCTGTCGATAGGAGAATATATGGGGAATTAATATGCTTGACAGGGGCGGATCCATGAGGGGGACATGGTCCCCCCAGAAATGAAAAAATTCCTTAATAGTATATGTATTTCTATATGTTTCATTCCACCCCCTCCAAAATTAATTTTTACATGGGTCAATTTTATATCGCCTCCCTGATCAAATTTATGAATCATCCGCCCCTGATTAGGGATGCAACTGGCTAGGGTACCCGTACCCTACCCTATAAACTACTACCCACTTGCATTTCTATCCCTGATACTTGACAACTGTGTACAGATTATCTGTCATAAAAAAGAAGATTCGAGTGAATATACCTGACAACTGTGTACAAATTATCTGTCATAAAAAAAGATTCGAGGGAATATGCCTGACAACTATGTACAAATTATCTGTCATAAAAAAGAAGATTCGAGGTTATGTCTGACAACTGTGTACAGATTATCTGTCATAAAAAAGAAGATTCAAGGGAATATACCTGACAACTATGTGCAAATTATCTGTCATAAAAAAAAGATTCGAGGGAATATACCTGACAACTGTGTACAAATTATCTGTCATGGAAAAGAAGATTTGAAGGAATATACCTGACAGTGTAAAAATTATCTGTCATAAAAAGAAGATTCGAAAGAATATACTTGACAGAGTGTAAAAATTATCTGTCATAAAAAAAATATTCGAAGGAATATACCTGACAGAGTGTAAAAATTATTAGTCATAAAAAGAAGATTCGAGGAATATGCCTAACAACTATTAACTAGAAGAAAAACGTACAAGGACCTATATAAAGATAGATTGTCCACACATATGCAAAGCGCACTGCGTTCCTTCCTTCCTTCTCAATTTTATTTTTTTCTTTTCTACTCGGGAGATTACCCTTAACTTAGCATTAAGGAGGGCTTGGAAATTGGACGCCCCTTAGTCGTGTTAATCTTCCAAATTCCAATAGATCTAGTGTACCGGCATATCAAGATAATTTCCTCATAACATATATGATCTAACTAATGATCATATATAGTTCCTCCAAGTAAGCATTTACAAGCTTTTTCATACGTAGTGTTATATTTACATATATGGATATAATATAACTTATTTTCCTTTTCTATTTCAGTAAAAATAGTGGCAAACTCAATTATATGTGATGGGCGCGACCGATACACATCTCAACTTTCTATTTGACATCACAACTGATTTCTATGGTGAAATCAAATTAAATTACGTGAACAACAAGATTCAAGTTTACGAAGGTTTAGACATGAAAACCAAAAAGATAAGAGAAAGAGATCATGTGGAGCCTTGGCGTCCATGGATGCTATCTCCAAGAAAGGAAGACTCCCCATTATTGGTGGAGCCTCCTTTTCTTTTTTGGAGAGCCTCGTGGACGACTCAAGGTTGATATCCTAGAGAACTTCTTCCCAGGGTGGCTGTTACGACGTCGTGTTGACGAGATGGTCGAAGCCAGATTGATGAAGGAAGTTCGAGGGATATATTGAGTTGGGTTGCGGGATCTCCCGCAATGATTTCGGCGGCCATTTTAGGCCACCAGACTTGCACCAAAAAAGAAGGTGAGGAAATTGTGTATGCTATTGAGGGAAATTAATTATAGTTTAAACTTGTAATTAATATATTATTGTAGATTCTCAATTGAGGAAGATTTCGATTTAATATTGTTCGTATCTTTTTTTAATTTTCAAGTAAAGCGATTATAAATATAATCGTTGATATTTGTATGCAATTGGTTGTATATGGTTGGAAATACTAATTAATTGGATTATATATATAATATATAGTACACATGTATAATCTTCATTATTATTTATATATATGATTACAATACCATACAATAAAATTCTTACCTCTTTATTATTGTATAGTCTTATTTAGTCTTTAAATAAGTTGATAAAAAGATAATTCAGAGCCAACCCCCCCCCCCCCCTCTCTCCCAACGAAAAAAAAAAGATAAAAAGATGGTATTATTAAGACTAAAAAGGAAAAAAATGTGCAATACTTAGAAGGAAAGAAAAAAAAAGGCACTATATATATATATATATGTTTAATGCTGGTAAGAAAACAGATATTGCAGTATATAATGCATATATAATTTGCATTGCTTATATATTTTGATTTAAAAATTAACATGTATATATGTATGGTATTTTATAAATTAAAATCTCAGATTCTAAACATTGATATATATTATGCATCTCAAAAAAAACATTGATATATATTGGAAAAGAAAATAAATCAATATTTTCCTTTTAAAAATGAAAACATGTATTTAACAAAAAAGAATGAAAACATGTAAATTTTTTTGTTTGTATGAACTTTTTTTTTTACCGTCTATGTATTCAATAATAATAATATTAAACCTTAACTAATCTATAATCGTCAAAGTCCAATTACAAAGAAAAATTCACAAGAATCCGAATTTGTACAAACAATAATTTCCATAATGATTTTTTTATCTAAAAAAAAATTTCCATAATGATCATCAAAAATCATTTTTTTTTTGGCCAAAAAAATCAAAAATCAAAATAATAAATGGGGTATAATACGTACGGTCTATCTAAACGGACCCTATAGTCAGTAGAATGTTTAATTGGGCCTTATGTATTGGGCTTTTTGAGCCATCCAATTTTTTTTAAAAAATTGTTTAGTAATTTTGCTAGCTGCCAACTGCTAAGCAGCTTCCTTTCAGCTCTGCTACCACCACTCCACAACCGTGAAAACGCCTACTTCCATTGTCAAATTTCATTTCTTTTTTGGATTTCTCCAGAATTTCATCTTTGATCAATGAAACAATGTCGATGGAATTTCAATTTCCCAATTTCAGCTTAAACCCAATTTAGATACCTCAGTTTCCATAATATAAATCCAAAAAAAATGGCAGAAAAACCGCCTCCCAGACCAGTTTCACCTCAAGACTGGGAAATTGTGGTGGAAGACTTCCAACACGGCGGTATTCGCTGCGAGAGATGGAATTCCCTTTCCCCTTCCGTCGCCGAACTCGCCATTGCTTCCCTTCTCAAAAAGGAGTTCCCTTTCAAAATCCCCCTCCTAATTTTCCTCGACGAATTCTCCCACCTCTTATTCCCGTCACCTTCCCTTCCCATCCTTTTGGACCGTCTGATCGAGACCCTCCGCACCGTCGTTCAATCCCCTATTGACAACGTCCACGTCACCTACGCTTTGAAAGAACAGATGATGGTTTCGACCACGTCGATTTTGATCTCTACGAATTCCGTCGGAACCGTCGAGGCGCGGTTAACGGAATCTGCGGTGGAACTTTTACTGGCGGTTATCAACCGGCCCAACCATGGATCGGACCGCCACGCGCGTTCAATTGCTTGTGAGTGTTTACGGGAATTGGAAAAAGCTTACCCTTGTTTACTCTCGGATATTGCTGGTCATCTATGGAGTTTATGTCAAAGCGAGCGAACTCACGCTTCGCAGAGTTATATTTTGTTATTTACGACAGTTATTTATAATATTGTGAATCGAAAGTTGAGCATTTCTATTTTGAATACATCTGTTCCTTTAACTCCATTTAATTTACCACAATCGGTTTTAGAGTCGGAAAAGGAAGGGTTAGGGTTGAATTATAAGGAATTGAGAAGAGCCATGGCGTTTTTATTGGAATGGCCTCAGGTTTTAACTCCATGTGGAATGATGGTTTTTATGGGAATGGTAATGCCACTAGCAGTAGCTTTGGATTTGCAGCCTTCCATGCTAAAAGTCCAGTTTTTTGGGATGATTTATTCATATGATCCTGCATTATGTCATGTTGTATTGATTATGTATTTGCAATTTTCGGAGGCGTTTAATGAACAGGAGAGAGAGATTGTGAGAAGACTTTTATTGGTTTCGTTGGAAATGCAGCAGTATTTGGTGTTTCGCTTGCTATCTGTGCATTGGTTGATGGGTTTATTGAACAGATTGATGTTGAATGGAGGAGATGTGGAGAAAAAGAAGTCACTTGTTGAGATTGGTTTCATGTTCTATCCGAGTGTGTTCGATCCACTTTCGTTGAAAGCATTAAAGCTTGATTTACTTGCCTTTTGTTCTGTTTGTATTGACACATTGAAAACTCAAAAAAGTGTTCCAGATATGATTGTTGGGGATGGGCACTCAGTGGTCAAACTATTTCAAGATGGCCTAATCTCTGTTTCAGCTTTCAAGTGGTTGCCTCCTTGGAGCACAGAAACTGCAGTGGCATTCCGCACCTTACATAAGTTTTTGATAGGTGCATCATCTCATTTTGATGCTGATCCTTCCACCACCACTGCACTCATGGAGTCCGACATCTTTAATCATTTGAAGGTTCTCTTCTTCTCTTTATATCTTCCTTGTTTAGCTTTCCTCCTAATTCTAAGCATTCTGGTAATCTTTTTCCATTAGAAGTATTGAGCCAATTGGTCAATTATAAAATTGGACATTACTAGTTAAACCTTTAAGTGACAACCAAAATATATACTACTATTTGCGCTTGTATAGTTGTTGCTTGGCTTTCTTAGAATAGAACTTATTGCAAAATGCAATCAACTTGAGTAAAGGATATGCAAATGGTCGTTAATTGGCTAATGTAAAACGTATATTTTTTTCCTTTTAAATTTTCTTTCTAAAAATATATTATCCTGTAGATCGTATAATTGTTTTCATGGCATGTTAGATGGTAAATGTTGAAGAATGATTCAGAACGAAAGAATTTGCGGTTTGTTTTTTATCTGCTCCTATCTACCAAAGAAGGAAAGAATACTCAGCTGATATTTGCAACTTCATTTGCTCAGGGGATGGTGGTTGACATGATAGTGGAGTTTCAAAGATTGGTCCCTGTCATTGTTGCTTTTGTTGACCGTTTGTTAGGCTGCCAAAAGCATCATTGGTTGGGAGAGCGCCTACTTCAGACAATTGATGAGAATCTGCATCCAAGAGTCACAATTGATTACAGACTAGTTTCATACTTCCTAATTTTTGACAGAATTGCCGAAAATCAAACAATACCTCCTCGTAGGTTGTTAGAGCTGCTAATTAAGCTCATGGCTTTCCTTGTTGAGAAACATGGTCCAGATACTGGTGGGAAATCTTGGTCTCAGGGTAGTAAGGTCCTTGGAATTTGCAGAACTATGCTGACACACCATCTGAGCTCTAGATTGTTCCTTGGTTTATCTCGTCTTCTTGCATTTACCTGCCTTTACTTCCCCGATTTGGAGGTCCGTGACCATGCAAGGTATAACTAAGGGAATAGCTTTTTTTTTCCCCTTTTAGTTTTTCCTTATCCTCTCAATATTTATCTTTCAAATTTTCGCCAATCTAAGGAGGTTCTAAACAATTAGGAATCCTGAAGATGAGATATTAGCATTTTCATCTGATGGCAATGATTATTTTCTGTTATTTCATTTTACAGGATTTATTTGAGGATGCTGATTTGTGTACCTGGAGTAAAGCTCAGAGGCATGCTGAACCTTGGGGAACAACTACTTGGTATTTCCCCCTCGTCTCATTCTGGATCATTCTTCAGTGTGCCATCTCCTCGACATTCTCAGGATTTTAAGAAATCTAGGAATATCTCATCCTATATCCATATTGAACGGGTGATACCACCACTTGTCAAACAGTCTTGGTCATTGGCCTTGTTACCTTTAGGTGTTCGGAGTAACAAATTGGAATTTTCTAGTGGCATCAGGGATAGTGAAGTTTCAACAGATGAAAGAGAGCTTGATGCCAATATTCAGTTTCAGGCTATTTCTGAAGACGAGAGAATAGATAAACCACAGGCTCCACTATATGTGATGGATTCAAAAGTTTCAGAGATTTTAAGGTTGTTAAGGAGACATTTCTCATGCATTCCTGATTTTAGACATGTGCCAGGCCTTAAGGTTAAAATTTCATGCAATTTGAGATTTG
Organism: Corchorus capsularis; assembly: GCA_001974805.1. Classification (NCBI taxonomy): domain Eukaryota; kingdom Viridiplantae; phylum Streptophyta; class Magnoliopsida; order Malvales; family Malvaceae; genus Corchorus; species Corchorus capsularis. Next base: position 24,937 of record AWWV01013653.1, on the reverse strand, counting down.
ATTCGGAGCCCTTTAATCGTGTATGGGGAGGCGAGTCCCCAAAAAGCGGGTTAGATGGAGTGGATGCCCTCCCTGCCATATATGCAACTGTGTTGAAATTTTCATCGCCAGCGCAATATGGATCTATTCCATCATGTCACATACCTTTTCTTCTTGGTCAACCTCCTGTGAGTGAATATATTCCTGGTGAAACTGCTTCATTAGAAATCGTTGCTACATCCGATGGTTGTGGTGAAGAAGAAATCTATAAAGCTCCTGTGGTAATCGAATTGGAACCACGTGAGCCGACACCTGGCCTAGTTGATGTTTTCATTGAAACAAATGGGGAAGATGGTCAGATCATCTCTGGTCAGCTGCAGAGTATCACCGTGGGCATAGAAGACTTGTTTCTCAAGGCTATTGCCCCAACAGATATTCCAGAAGATGTATTGCCTGATTATTACTCGGATTTGTTCAATGCTTTGTGGGATGCATGTGGTACTACTTCCAACACAGGGCGGGAGGTTTTCCACCTGAAGGGAGGCAAGGGGGTTGCAGCAATCAATGGAACCCGATCAGTGAAGCTGCTTGAGATTTCGGTAGACTCTTTAATTCGTGCTACTGAGCATTATTTGGCACCATTTGTAGTAAACGTTAGTGGTGAGAATCTTGTTAACATGGTAAAGGACGGAGGAATTATCAGAGACACCGTCTGGAAAGATGAAGCCTCGGATCTTTTGCTTGATGCCACCAACTCAGTTACGGAATCCGACAGCAAATTGCTCCATCTAACTTTTGGAAATGAAGATGAGAGGGAAAGTCAGTCAAATATGAGCAAAAGAAGTATGGGTTGCATCCACGTATTGATATTCCTTCCTCCAATGTTCCATCTCCTTTTCCAAATGGAAGTAAGTGATGTTTCAACTTTAGTTCGGATTAGAACTGATCACTGGCCATGCTTAGCTTATATTGATGATTATCTGGAGGCATTATTTCTGTCATAGAAGCAAATATGAAGCTATCACCTCCTTCTGCCTCCCCATTCTGAAATAAAAGAACAGAAAACAAAATGGAAGAAGAAAACGACGATGATCAGAATATGAAGGTACTGCTGTGTGCACTTGATAGAACCTACTGTTGTAAACACTTTTGTGATACATTCTTGTTCATGTAATTTTGAGATTATAGGAATTTTGTTCTTATTTTCCATTTTTTGCCAAAGTTCATTAGGATAGAGGGGAACTTTTTGACCCCTGTATACTGTTAGGGCAATCACTGCTGCTGTATCGAAATTTTGTCAGATGAATGAGTCACTGAGCTTTATAATCGTGTAAACTGAATTCTTTGTTTGCACCCACAGCAAATCATATTCATAAAATTATGGAGTATATCCTCTTACTTATTCTTTGCAACTTGCGCTCTTTTCTTTAGGTTCCAAATCTTATCAATGTTGGTGATATATAAGCGAAAATTTTATTTAATTTCCATGTGATTAATTAAAGAAAAATGGAGTATGTGTGAACACCACAAGCACAAGTAGATTAAAATGTTGACACGTACCTTTTTCATTATTTGCCCAATTCATCATAATTCGAGAGCAAAAATTGCATTAATTTAATTCTATTGCTAGTTATGCAAGGTGTTATTTACTTGGGAGAAAGATTGTACCAAATGCACAAAATTGAGTACATCATCTGCTAATTCACTTAAACATTAAATCAATCGCATTTCCAGTTGAGATTAAATCAATCGCCTTTATAATATATAATATAATATATATATATATATATATATATATATATATGGTTTTGCACGCTACTTTTTGTCATTTCGACATCTTGTATATAATATATACCCACCAGGTGAGACCTAAAATTATTGGAACCCATCCCAACCCATCCATGTCTTTACCCCAAACACACCCGAGATATATTTCTAAGATTGAGATTCAACTGCAGAAAATACATCATAAAATTGAGGCTTTTATATAGTTAAGTAAATGGGTTCCTCTTGTTGCACCAGTAGCATTTTCTATTAGGATAATCTAACATAACAAGCAAACAGAAGGAGCAATAAACTCACAGTCAGGGTTCTTTAGTTAACAGAAAAGTGAATGAAATCATAAGCATCCCCCATTGGTGCTGACCAACTTTTATATCATCAACTTTAAGCATCATATCGACTTAGCGCTCATTGTTTTTTTCGGATACATGTGATGTGATCTTGATCTACAAAATAGAGGTAACCCTAATCTATGCCATAAAAACCACCTTCCCCCCATCCTAAAATTCGAACAAACTCTCTGAATAAAATTCTAGAGATGTATCTCCTTTTAGACCCTAAAATATAAACAGATGATATCCCTATTCAAATAACAAAATTTTGAAGCAGAAAATGAGGCATCAAGTCTGTCCTTATAGCTTGTCAGAACTGACCTCAAGCCTCCTGCTGAATTCATTTTCGAATGTCATACTAAGAATCAACCAAACAGCTTCCTTCAGGGGTGACGTTTCACAAGGACAAATTGACAGCTTCTCTTGAATGGAAAAAGGTGGCAGACAACACTTGCACCTAACATCGCTCAATATGGCTTGTATAAGAAACACCCATATGTATTCGGACAGCTATATAGAATCACTCCACCGCAGCTGTCCTCTTTTCCAATAATGATTCCAGGAAAGCCGAACACAATTTGGTGAGGGGTGGAAGAGCATGAGATGATCCCGAGAATATGGTTTCCCAAGGTCTCTCAGATGGAAACGATGGAACCCGAGAATTCGGGGTCCTCTTCATGTCATACTCTGGTAGGTCCCCATAGATTGATGCATACCCAAACTGACCCGCTTGTCCTGTCATAGGAAAGAAGAATGAGGAAAAGACGGTGAAATTAGTCATGAAAAACATTATTCCTGCAATCACTTATCATCGTGAACTGAATATCATGTTCTTTTTGCGGGGGAGGGGGGCTTCGGTAACATAAAACTTCTCATGGTACATATTGAAGTGCTTATATTTCATAATCTACATCTATACTAATTATAAAGACAAAACCTGAGTTTGTCTCACGAGTGGACTCGGTGACAAACTCAGTTTTTAAAAATTCAAAATAAATTAAAAACTACCTATTTTAAATAAAAACTACCCATTAGAAGGTAAATATAATATTTAAATTTATTTATATCATTTTTAAAAAAACTACCTATTGAAAAAAAACTGTCATAAACCACTCACGTAGTGAGTGCCCTGTGTCTTGTAAATATAAGTGTGAATCTTACAATGAATAGAATAAATACAACAATATAAGTAGAGCACTTGACAAAATTAAGCATCTCAACAAAAAGATACATTTTCTTTTTGCCCACTAATAGCATGAAAGTGCACTAGTTAATATGATCATGAAATTGATTTGGATATAAATGAGGTTAAAACAATATAATTAAGCCTCACCTTTTAGTTCAGGGGCAGCAAGATCTTCCTTATGGATCACGCTAACCTCACGGGCATTTTTGCTGTATGGATCAAATAGAACATATTCACGATCACCATTCATATATGCAAGTAGCAACTCAGGTGATTTACCATCTACACTGATCACTTCAGCTAAAGATGGGTTTACTTTAAGAAAACCAAGAGCCCCTCCCTTCGCCTGCAAATATGCAAATAGAGGATCATATACAAGATAATTCTTCTCCTTTGTCCTGCACTACTCAGCAGAATCATTACCAAGTATGCTAATATTGGGAGAATATCTAAAACCAAAGTGATAGCTACCCGTACAGTGAAGATAGCGGATTTATTACATACAAAAGACACACACATCATCATGCAGCAGCAATAGAATTCTGGAGGTGTACGTATACCTTATAAGTCACTTCTTTGAAATTACCAGCAAAGTTTGTTTTCTTATTATATTACTTGAGGAAAGTAATAAGGATTTCTTACTCCCATGATTATGCTGTCACCCCTACATAAATAAACGTGATAATATCCAGAATGCGATACCTTATAGTGGCAGAATAAATTTCCATTATCATAATAAATTATACAAAATGCTTATCAACAGCCTAGAACATTGAATAAATTGCAATGGTTGCTCACAGAAACAACAGAAAAGTTCAAGACAACCACAATGGATCCCTGATGCTCCAATATAACAATGTTTTAACTTTGTCCATTTAATATTTCATGGATCAGACTAACTTATCCATTTTGGGTTGGCAAATGATAAAAATCATATCACTAGAAGTAACATAAAAAGAATGAATGAACCCAATAAATAGCCGTAATTTTCATCTTCAGTTAAATAACTTTTTAGCAATATAATCCTCTCTATAGCAAAACAAAAGAAAGTTTAAAATAAATTAAATTATATTAGTATTGATAATGGTGATATTAAGCTACTAGATCTGCCTGATTGAAAGGAATAGTGTGAGAACAAAATTGATCTTCAGTGCAACTATTTATCAATCTAAATTTTTCACTTCACTCCAATGATGGTCAAAGATGGAATAAGACTGTACCTTCCTCGCTGACCAGATTGCAGTAGGGACAGGCTCTGTTGCATTATATAATAAGATTACACCATCCCTCTCATCGAAAGTTGTTTCATTAGATGATTCAGGAAGAAGGGCCAGAGCAGCAAAAGAAGATAAATCCACTGCAGAAGCCAGAGCTGCATAATATTTAAAAAGAAAAATATATAAATGTAACTTCTCTAGATACAGTGACCTAACTAAAAACTCAGGACTTGACTCATATGTCATACACATAATTTAAGCAGGCTATAACCCAGATGAGGCAGTAGCACAGGGCATAAAATAAGTTTGTACTAGAACTGTGACCCTTGCTATTGCTTATGGATAGAAAATTTGATACTGATTTGTTGTAAATGCTCTATGCTTTGTCTTACAAGCAAATCCTGTGCTTGTAGTATAATCTATTGCTTTAATAATCATATTTAGATACTAATTCTTTGTCCTTTATTCTTTGTTCTTCTTTTGTTGGTAAACATCCTATTACTACTAATATTAAAACAAATTTAAATCTAGGACCTCTCAAGGCTTCAAAAGATCAGTGATATTTGCAAAAATATTATTAGCTGAAAAGAAAAGAGTTTCACCTTCTATATGAAGCTTATATGACCAAGAGAGAGATAACTTTGACATGCTCCAAACAGACAGTTGCGCTTTTGAACCACATGATGTAGCTACAAGATTATCGGAATTCCCGACGAATGACAGGCTCACAATTGGCTGTGGAAAAAAAAAATTTAGGAACAATTGACTAAGACTAAAGATTTAAACATACAAGATACAGGAATGCAGCAAAGACAGAAAGTCATGATGTCAACTAGAGGAACTCCCTTTTGGCTGTTTTTGATAGGGATAGAGAAACTATTTTTATATGCAAAGATGGCTCATGTTCCAACAAGAAGAAAATAACAGGATAACTAAATCTAATATTGAAAATTTCTATTAGAGAAGGCAATTAAATTTTCAAATTGTTCCTTCGGTGTACGGACATTTAATCTACTATTCTCTTATATAATAGAAACTTCTCATTCATTCCTGCCTGTCCATTCAATCCTGGTTAGACCCAGAATGTAGCTACTTTTTCATCTCCAGCAGACCTATGATGTCAAACAACAAATTTAAAACAATGGAAAGACCCGCTGAGACATAGGCCCCTTGATATAACTTAAGTTTAAAAGATTTTGCAAAAGGCAAGCACTTTTGATGTGGTAAAGATACTTGTTCACAATAAAGAGTTAGCAAAGAAAACCCGCATTTTGAATAGCTTTTCAATTAGCAAGTTTGGCTTTCCCTTTGAATTGACTCAGCAAAACAAAACAAATAAGTAGCGATTCAGTAATAAGAAATGAGTTATTAGATTCAGCAAAGAAAACAGGAAATCCAATAACAAGAAAACAAAATGATCTATAAAAGGGCCAGGCTAAGCCATACCTGTTACCCAGCAATTATTTGCTGGTTTTTCATTATACATGGTTTCTACAGCACAAGGAAAAATATATGATGGCATAGTAAAATTACCATGAGAGTTTCCCCAAGTACAGCCAAGAGGACATTCTTGTATGGATCCCATAGTGTAATAAGGGTTTCTGCAGCAATGGCAAGAACGGAACCATCAGCAGAAAACGCAGCGGCAGTCATCTGCTTTTTTCTGCGACAGGGAAGGCAACAAATTAGAATAACAGAGATTAGTTTCCTTTAATCCGCATGATAAGAGGAATGGGAGGGGAGATAATATATCAGATTGATATGTGTCGCAAACTACCCTTCCTGCCTCTTTCCATGCTGAAGCCTATCTCAACATGTTAAGTGCTACCATTTAAATTCATCTAGAGAACACTGATTCATTAATATGAGATGTAATATATCTTTAATGTGATGAAATCCTAGTAAACCTAAATATATACTACAGTATAGCATTCCATCTAGGTAAGGATTTTATCTGCTAGTATAAATATCTCTTGGGCATGTAATTCTGACTTCATGGAAAAGAAATTGATCTAGAAGCCATACTTATAAGAACCAACGGCGTGGCAAGTCCAGCTAGAATTCTGGAGCACCTGTTCATTCTTTGGACTCTCATTGTTGCATGTCCAAACCTGAAGTATCATAATAAACAAAAGAGAATGTTAATTCACCAGAAGTTGAACACAGAAACCAAAAACATGCTGATCCTATATTACCTTGAAGTCACCACCAAAAGATGAACTAGCTGCCATACAACCAGAAGGATGAAATGTAACAGCAGAAATCCCCCCATCCCTATAAAATGCCAAGTATCATCATAATATTCATTTCTACTTTGGATACATCAGAGATATTTTATTCTGATCAACATGCAATTTAACTGCAACCTTCCCCTAGATTAAAATAGAAACGCAATACTGTATAAATGGGACAAAAAAAGATGACAAATTAATTGCCAACAGAAAAGTTGAAGTGCCATCTTCAACTAGCAAAGTCGCTTCTCATGCACAAACAGTTCATTGGGCATTAGACATTTTCTGTTTTTCTACGGAATTTGTAATAAAGCAGTTCACCTGTGTGGTTCATAAACAATTGTTGACAAGCTAAACTCCTTATTTTGAGATCCTGATACCCAAAACTTCAGGCAAACTAGACCACCTATGCCCTCTTCAGCAAGCTTAACTTCAGCAGTGCTCATTACAGAGCCATCAAGGGAAAGAGCCACCGCAGTCACTATTACCTGTGCAATTAGTCTCAAAATATATTAATCATGGTCAATAAAAATGTCAAACTTATGAGAAGACTGGCATTGTAAAAGGTGTTTCAATTTACCGTGATATCATCTCCTGGTTGATGGTTTCTCTCACAAACTTGAACCTGAGAAACAGCATATTTAGAGATTTTAACTTCCCAACTTACTCCAAAAATAAAAAGCTATGTTATAGACAGTTGTTTGCCAAGGTAGGAAAAAAAAGGGAAGAAACGAAAAAGACACTAGTATAAAAGATTTGTATTCCATGATAGGTACATCACACATACCAAAGCCATAAGCCTTAATGTGCGATAAGAATTAAGCAACAAATAAAAATATCCTCACCTCAGAAATTCCACGATCATCAACTAAGCTGTAAAATTGAATGCAATAATTCTCTGTGCGTAAGGCAACCAACCCAGCAGTTTGATCGAAAGCAATCCCATTACTCAAGCCCTTGTACGCCTCAGGATAAGAAGATGGAGCCTAAAATATACAATACATATGAGTAATTTAAATTTTATAAACAGAAAATAGAAATACATCAGCCAAGGGGGACAACATCAAAGGCTCCAGAACCATCTGCTTATAACTACCAACCATGTATCCAACATGTAAACTAAGCAGGGCTTGTACTGATTACTTTTAAGTTCAAAGCTACAAGGATAAGCAATTTGACACTTTAACACACAATGGGAGTGCATATCATTGGGTCAATCATCACCAAGCAGTAAATCATTTACACAGCGTCTATTAACATCAAATACATCACTAATATCTACAAATTATCCAGTTGAATTAAATACTCATATAACTCGAAATTAAGAAATCCTGAAATTGCAGATGTGCTGATTAGAACAACCTTTATCCCAGAAATAGTCTTCAAAATTCCCAATGAAGGCATTCTTAGTAGATGAATTTGATTATCTGCACAAGATATCTGGAAAACCTCAGTTAGTACTTAATACGATATTATATGACTAAATAATACTCTCTCAAAGAACAGAAAGCAATAATTACAACTGTAATCTGTAAAATAACAAATTCTACTTACAGAAGAAAGGGTAGGATCGGGAGAATCTATAAAATGGAGTAGAGGGGATCCAATTCGTGGAAAAAATTTCTTGTTCCCCGTGTCCAGTTGCCAAACCACAAGCACTCCTTCCTTTCCTCCTGAAAAGTTGAAAAGTCAGTGTTACAAACAGAAAACAGACTTTATAAAAAAAAAAAAAAAAAAAAAGAAAAGAGAGAGAGAGAGAGTAGAGGAATAAATAAGTTAAAACAATTGATTTCAAGCCAACAAACAGAAGGATCACTAAAAAAGTTAAAGCATTTATCATCTACTTCTGAAAGTATTTATAATCATTGTGTACAAGCACTCGACAAAATGCACATGCTGCAATTAGGGGCCACATAAAACAAAGGATATATTCAGTTCGTGAACCATCAATCAACCTTCATATTTGTAGCAAGATAAGTAATATGGAGAAGTCAAAAGCCTTTCCATTCTCATCCTCAAGCCAGTATACTGGCAAGAAACCTAAACACCAGAAAGAGAAGTACATAAAGTTCATCTAAATCAATTATTTTTACCTGAATACAAATATGCACCATCTGAAGAAAAACGGAGGACTTTGACCTTAGCAGAGTGCCAATGCCATGTAGAACAGGAATCGGCATCATCATTATCCCTCACTCCTGGTTTATCTTCTTCAATATCTATCAACCTTTCATTCACTACTGCATTGCCTTTATTAAAGGTTTTATTGCCAAATCCCCTCCAAACTAAAATTCTTCCAGTCACATCCCCAGCAGCTACAATTCTCTGAGTTGGATGGAATGCAATAACACTAATCTGCTTTGTATGATGTAGTGTTATCCTGGTAATGGCACGCTCAGGCTCTGGATCAGGAACCTTCCAAATGTGAAGCTTACACTTATTTCGGATGCCAAAAAAGTTTCCCAAAGGACTAACAATCAAAAGCTCTGGCTTTGGAGTCTGTAGAAGAACAAAAATACTATCGTTTAAGTGATTTATGATCCTAAAAGAGGGGGAAAACAGCATTTCACTTGTTAAATTATTCAAAAAAAAAAAAACTGTAAGCTCAAAACTCTAATAAGCCAAATTACCAAAGCAACAAATATACTTCTTTTCTCAGAAGGGAACCAGGATAGCTTTCTCACAAGATTTTATACAAGTGACCTTAAGAAAACAATGCATTCAGAAACATTTTTCCTCTCTCTACTATTCAATAAGTCAATAACATTTAAAAACCATAAGTTGAAGTTGAACAAGGTTTTGGATGTTAAGCCAAGCATTCCTGCCATCATATCAAACATCCAATTGCTTTCATAAGCTAATGCGATCTATGGCATTTCTAATAGCATTAATTTTATCAAGTTAAGGTTGGAAGTGCTATCTCAAGTTCAATAGTAAAGCAAATCAAACATGCTTTAAACTTTCAAAAGCTATACATACAAAAAGACAGAAGGTCTATATTTTGAATCATCCCTCTCCCAAAATTAATTTATATTTTGAATATATATTTTGAATCATACCTCTCCCAAAATTAATTTACCAACTAAACGAGACTTGCTTAAGTTACACTTCCGGATTTGTCTTCGGAAGACTTTGGGCTTCTCCTGTGTTTCCTTTGTATATTCAACGGACACATATGCAAAAAGGCTGCCATGCTTTTCTTTGCCTTCAGCTGGATGGCAGAGAGATGGAATCACCTAATGGTCAAGATAAAATATTTAGCACTCACCAAGAATTTATGGTATGATAAAGAAAATAAAAACTTAAGATAAAAATAATAAAGGAAAGAACCACTATTAGGTGCTCATTTTGAAGCTCACAGTTCAATTTAAAAGTAATAAGCAAAAAAGAGCAACTAATATGCACTTATTTCAAAGGCACAGATGAATGCTTTTATACATATTCAATGTGGCGTGGATAATAACAAGTAATTCTAAATTTGAAGAAATTAATATCATTCGTCACTTAAGTAACCTCCGTCTCATAAGAATTTAAATAGAAAAATGTTACAAAAGAACATCGGCAACAGAATTTGCCTGAAGGCTAATTAGGTTAACCAAAATTGTATATAGTAGTGAAATTGCCAGTCATGATTCATAAATATAAAGCTCATAATGTAATGCAAACAAAACCCTGTTTCCTTATAGCTTTTGCTACTTGCTTTTGTATGTGTATATATATTGGATTTCTGAAAATCAAAGTATTGATTAAAAATAAGCAGAAAGTTAAACTATAACATGCATTTTCAATCATTTTTCATTCAAGAAACTTAAAACTCTGAATCTCTCAAATATTGAAACAATCTTATTTGCTAACCATGGAGAAAATTGGCATTCCAATATCGACAGTATTCAATAACTCCGGCACAGAGAAATCCCAACGGCGAATGGTACCATCAAGCGAGGCGGTCCAACAATAACACAAACCCTTGGCAGCTGGATTCGGCGCTGGAACAACTATTACTGACGTAACGAGCGCCGTGTGACCCTCGAGCGAGGTTATCTAAGCCCAAAAAATTTAAAAAAAAAAAAACCATTGAAATTTCAGAAAATAATAGAGGAGAGAGAGAAACTGAAACTAGAAGAAAAAAAAAACCTGCAAGCCGGTGGCTGTGCTGAAGACGGAGACGGTATTGGCGGTGCAGAGGAGGAGTTTCTTGGCATCGTTAGAGAAGGCCGGAGGTGAAGAAACGTAGCTTCCACCACCTCGTATCATTATTTTACTAAGAAAGAGAATTTTGTTGTTGGTCTGAGACTCTGAGTGTCGTCTGGCTTTCTGCTGCTCCACAAACCCCTAGCTAAACCTCCATCCATTGCCCCATTTTCCTAATTTTATTCTATTCTTTTTCTTTTAGTTGCTGAGCTGGCATTTTTATTCGTGTTTTTACTCTTCTTTCCTTTTTATTTTTTTTGGCTAAATAATAGGAGAGAAAACCTAATTCGCCGAAGTGCGGGAGGATTGGTTTTTTTTTTTTTTACTCTTGTTAAATATAAAATTAAATTCCCTCAAATATACCAATACCTCATAAAAATAATATAATAAATATGTAAGGATATGATTTTTTTTTGTTTATTTGTATTTTTATATATTCCAATTTAAACTATAATAATATCATAATCTTGCTTATGCATATAAAAACGCATCCTCCCGCACGGCCCAATATTTTCCCATTCACCAGGCTCGGCCTAGTAATAACAAAGAAAGAAAATGAATAATGAAATTGAAATCTACGGAGAAACTTTTAGAACCAACAAGTTTCAAGTCCAATGAAAGGATAAAATCAAAGAACTGTCAAAATACGTTATTTTCAAAGGGATAAGTTGGGTAAGTAAGTTATAGACACAAACATTTCAAATGATCTGAGAAGCTACCTCATGAATCTCGAAAAACATATATATATATATATATATATTTCTAATATCTGATGAATGTATTGGTGAATAATTGTTTTTGGATTTTGAAACATTAAATTGCATGGGGAAAGCCAGCAACTAAAATCAAAGCCTAATTCATATATCTTTTCTGTATACCAAAAATCAGTATATTCTACAAATGCCTACTTTCCCAATAAAACAAACTATCTTCGTTCATGAGTTTTCCTTGAACCTGATGAATATCTTCCCAAATCACCAGAGCTTCTACCTTTTGAATCTGTGTGTTTCTCTTCCCCTTGATCTGATGCTGACTTCTGCTTCCTCAGCATATCCTCGGCATATCGGCGCCACACAGCCTCCCTCTCTTTTCTCGGCATCTTGTTATACCTAGGATCAGACTTAAGAAGACGTTTGGCTGTTGACCATGAATTAAGGACTGTTTTCCCTTCTTCTGTTTCTTGAGCTGCTGCATCTGGAGTTATGACTTCAGCTAACAGCGCTCTGAAGTCCTGTGCACATCTCTAGAAAGCCAAATATAAGGGTTATGTCAGATGAAGTAGTGGAAGAAAAATGTTCCCTAGCTCTAAGGTTGCCGACGGATTAGTAAATGGTGCCCCATGACTAATGGCAAAACAAACATGCAAAGACATCGGTGATTCAAATCTATGACTATAGTTTAAAGTAGAAACTGATACAACATAGCCTACCAACTTTTCCTTTTTATTTTGGCTCCTAATTAAAAAAACATCTGTCAAAATCAGTCAATAAAACACATACTCAAGATAATCTGAACACACCTTCATATTCTCTGGTTAGCAAAATTTGAAAATTATTTCAAGTAACGAATATAAAATTATTAAAGTCTTATATTGCATCAGCCAAGAAAACAAAGTCTTATGATGCAAGTAGCATCAGGGTGCTAAAAACATGGTTGTAACTTACATACAGTAAATACGCTGACCAATAGTGAATGATAAATGAGCAAGCCCTTGAAAATCTAGTTCTATTATCAATAATTTAACATGCAAGTCAACAACCTTTGACTAATAGATAGGGCAATTCGGTCACGTTTGAAGTTACAACCATTAATTAGTTTAAAAATTACCTCAATCAACATCTTGATGTGTTCACGGAAGAGCTTCTCAGTGTCAGATGGATCCAAATCAGGGTTACCTGCACGCCCCTGGGGATCCTTTTCCAACTTGTGCTTTGACTCAGTCCAAGATGCCTAGAAAGAAATAATAGAAGCAAGCAATGAAGAACTCGTCAAATTCCAAATAATCCAGAACCCAAGCACTCAAGAAGATTAGAATTCTCAAACATATTAGAAGCTTAAACCAAGAGAAAGCATATACCTGAGGATCTTTAATTGTTTCCACAAGCAAAGCTTGAAAAGATGCAATCGCCTCCTTCCTGCGAATTTTTAATCGCACCCTTTCCATTTCTTGTTCTTCTCTCTCTTTCCTCTTCCGTAATTCTCGCTCTCTTTCTTTCAGTTTGTCCTGTCAATTATGAATAAAAGGTAAAAAAAAGTTTACAACTAATTCAGGCAATTCTGGATATACAAGGATGTCTTGTAATATTCATATTAAAAAAACAAATATCACAAGTAAGAGATTTGACATTTGATGATGACATAACTTTGTTCTCACATGGTCTATAATTACAAAAACTTAAGCATACGTGCAACAGTCTTCTTTTTATATTGAGTGCTAATGAGATATTTAACATGCAAAGCTGAAGTATCAGGAAGAACTTGCAATAGAAGTTTGTTATGCCAGGAGGGAGAGAGAGAGAGAGAGCCTGTACCTCCTCCTCCCTTTTTGCCTTTTCCTTTCGCTCCGCTTTCTCTTCTATAGCTCTTAGTTCAGATATGTACCCATTGAACAAAACCTCCCGATCGTCATGCTTGACAGCTATATACCTTGGATCATCCCTTAAATTATCCTTCACCTAAACCAACCAAAAAAAGGTACATGAACAACCAATATGTCTCTCTTTTACACATTCACACCCACATGAAGATGCCAAAACTCTCACAAAAAGAATGGTATGACCAATATATTTCCAATTTAAAGAAACAAAATATATAACAGATGCCTAATGCGGAAGAACACACTCTCAGACTGAAAGCAAAAAGTCAATAGCCTAATTAACAGTTGCACATACCCTGGACCAACGGGAATTAACATTTATATCTCCTTTTTCTTTAAGCATGGACTTAAATTCAGAGGCAACTGCAGCACGTTCGGCTTGAGCCTTTTCTTCAGCAGCCTTCTTCAATGGAAGAACCCTGAGATGGAAGCAGAGACATTATTTAACAAGTATGATTAAAGTACATGGAAAAAACAAGGCCTTTACCATTCAAAACAAAAGAGATCAAGGGCCAAAGGACACACCCAAATTCAAACTCAGAATCTGGTTCCTTTCAAGGATTATCATTGGAATACTTCCTCTGTCTAGGGACAACCGAAAGTTCAATATAAATTTTAATAATGATCAGGGTCAAACATATGCGATTGTAATAACACAGTGGACTTTACAACATGTTGTGCAGGGAGATCAACAAAGGATATGAGCAACAGATATGACCCAAAAATTCAAACCTGACAAGTTATTAAACCTATAGTCCATTAAAGTCTCCAGGAAGGCCTAAGCACACATTTCTCTGTGCTTTATGTAGAAGCACCTTGGCTGCTACACAGCCAGCAGGTGATGGCACTACTAGGCAAATCAGTACAAATTAAATCAAGAGAGAGAAAACACTGATCTTCTGACAAACTGCAAACACTCACATGCTTAAGAATAATGATGATCACAAATCTTCGTCACGTTACCTTTCGTTCAATAGAAGCTCCTTATCCTTACGATCCAAAGCCTCAAATCGGGGATCACTTCCCCATTTTCTTTTGAAAGTCTGATAATTGGTGTTTAGATCAATATCCTGTACAGTAAAAATCACCCTGTAAGATTTCTACAGTTCAAGCCATTCAAAAGAAACAAAGAATTCTGCAATTCAACAATTTCAAGGCCGTAGGATTTTAACCACAGTTGACAAATGATGACAGTCAATATTAGGAAATCAATAAAACCTCTGAAGCTTCATCTAGTAACTGCTTAAATCCTTCTATTGCAGCCTTTTGTGCAGCCCGCTTTTCTTTGCGTTCTTCCTCAGCACGTGTCTTGACATAGTGTTCGAACAACGATCTCCTAGCAGAATGAGTAGGAATTGCCTGCAACAGAATGCAATTTTACCAATAAGAACATCCTTACAAGAGAAGAAGCACCTTCAGAAGGGTCAGAGGCTAGTGATTCTCACTACATAAGCATTTTATCCAAGGAAACAAATTAAAAGTAAAGGGTACAATGAAGGGCCCATCTCAAAATGCTCTTCAACAAAAACAGATGACCTACTTAAATAAAAATAAAAATATATGACATATAGGTGCACAAATTCACAAATACAAAAATCAATAAACAAGATTCAATGAACTCCAGCAGCAGAGACCTGCATAACTACCAAGGAAAATGAAATTATATTACTTAGTCTCAACAAACCTTAAAACGCGGATCAAACAATAACTTTGGAAGCTCCTTTTCCCATTTTGAGAATGGTGCTACTCCCCGCTCTTTTAGCATTTCCTGTAAATTTTATTGGCATTATAAACAGACTGACTCCAGCTATAAAAAAATGAGATTGCAGTAATACAACCAAGAATAACCAAATCTTGAAATATGCAAGCAAAATAGATACCTTAAATTGCTTAATACACTCTTCCTTAGAAGGCCCACTGTCTGTATCCTCAGAATCTGAAGAGGAATCAGATATGTTACCATCCCCATTAGCATCTTTCAGCTTATCTTTGCTGTTCTCACTTTGCAAGCCCTTGACATCTACTTCTCTTGAGCCATTTAGTTCTTGTGCTGCTGGTACTGGCATAACTGGAACAGGTGAGGAAGAAGAAGGAACTCCCGACTCTTGCAACTTCTTCTTAATTAAATCCAGGGCAGATGAGGAACCAGGCACCACCGGGGTTCTTAAAGGTATGGCATCACGACCACCTGTACTAACAGCAGGAGCACTCAAACTTACAGGGGCAGATCCTTTTTCTGCCACTACATCTACTACATTCAGTACTGGGACTGCATGCTCCTTTGATGCATCACTATCCTGTTTCTTTCTCAACTCTGCTACTTCACTAGGGATCTGCCAACTACTAATCTGATTTAAAAAAACATAAGATGAAGAGGGAAAATATCAGTTACTAGTAAATATAAACAGGTTCAATAAGCAGTAGCAATGATGTTAACTTTGTAAAACATTTTTTCTTGTAAGTTTACTTGCATCCTGAAAGGTGAAAATAAGCAAATCATCAAGAAAAGTAAACTGTAAATCCTAACCCCTAAACCTGCCAATACCCACAGCCTAAATGGCACGAGATTTGTTAATCAAACTTTAATTTATAGTATCACATTCACAGATACGGATCTGAACTTGTCATTGTTGATCGATATTCCTCTTTTCTCTTCTTTCTTATTCCCCAGAAGTTCTTTCCTTACTCTATACAGTACAGAGACAGCACCAAATCGCCAACAGCTGCATCATATACTTCCAAATTAAAGCCATACAATAGCCCTATCATTAAACCATTAAAGAACTAAATCTTCTACAGTTTCTACAGCAATTCACTACAATTATATCTATATGTATATAGTCTTGGGTTCCCAGTTCCACAAAAATCTGCAGAAACCACCATTGGCAATCCTAAATTGGTTCCTATTCTTAGTTCTTAAAGCCCTAACAGTACAAAGCAAAATTCTACAGAAGTTTTTCTTATATTTTCCTAAACCCATAAACTATAAAATCCTTTATATTTTCCCATTCTGACTGATTTCGAGACACAACTATAAAGTAAAAAAATCAGATAAGCTCTCCACATGCTCCAGGAAGACACTATAGCTTCTATTAAGAAGACCATTTCACCAGACATACAATTCAACACAACAACCCATTGCAGCGAAACACGAGAGATTGAAACTGGATACACCACCTTAGTCTTGTTGTTGTAGTAATATTTTTTGCCATCATTAGTGGTAACCAGTGCCCAATCTGTTCCTGCCAATTGCTCCCTGCGAAAAAGAGAAATGCATTTAAGAAGAAAATAGATCAAGATTGGGAGAATTCCTAAAGATAGTAAAAAGTGAAGACAAGAAATTCATACTGCAAAAGGTTTAAAACAAACTTGAAATTGTTCATCAGTCATACAATTTTAAAATCCAAGGTATTATCCAATAATAAAATGTAATATAAATGAATATCTTAGAATATTTATGTGATAAATTTCTTTCTTTAAAATATATATGTGATAAATTTCTTAGTTTAAAAGTTTAGAAGAAAATGGGATAAAAGCAAAAAGCTGTTCACCTGGATGAACAGGGTATATGGTTCAGAATAAACTTTAAAAGAAAAAGTACTCAGATAAATTTATGAAAAAGAAAAAAAATGATGGGTCATTTCTCTGTTTCCCTCACAACCAAGCAATTAAACTGTACAGCACATTCAGTAATTACAATGTTATAGAGCTAGAACAGTAACTGCAGTTGCTCAAAGAAAAATTAAAGGAAAACTGAAGTTTGAAAGTCGGCAACAATAAACACACTAATATAATAC
Organism: Corchorus capsularis; assembly: GCA_001974805.1. Classification (NCBI taxonomy): domain Eukaryota; kingdom Viridiplantae; phylum Streptophyta; class Magnoliopsida; order Malvales; family Malvaceae; genus Corchorus; species Corchorus capsularis. The sequence goes on along the minus strand of AWWV01013653.1, from coordinate 7,626 downwards.
TGCTAGTGATAACAGAAAAGACGAAATGGAAAAGAAAAAGACATGCATACATACATATATTTCCAGATAAAACCAGAAGGAAGGTGAATAAAGATTACTAAAAAGTCAAGAACTTACACTGAAACAGGAGTTGGCTGCACTGGAACTTTGTCAGGCTGCAAACATAAGTGAATGAAGAAGAGATTAAAAAGTAATCTGGATTAGCATTCAAGAAGCCACCAGAAAATTCACATGCCATGACCAAAGGGTCATCAAAAATTGTCTACAGATAAGTTTTATGAAAAGTCATTTTGAACTTATAATGGAAACAAATGGAGAGCTGGGAAAAAAGAGAATCATAAACCGCATAAAAACATAAAAGTGCAAATATGTATAGAGATGCAGTTTATATGATATTTTCATAAGATCAGCCAGTTTAACAATGTAAAACTGAGATTCACTAACAAACCAACATGTTTTTATACTCCAATATTTTCTAACTGCTGTGATGTACAAGACATTTCCTAGGGCACCCATGCAAGAATGCTAATCAGCCTATATTAGGGAAATTAGTTGACTATGTATCAGTCAGTTTAAGTGCTTTTAATCTGAAAAGAAAAGACAAGACAACTTTATGGTAGTCATACCAAAAAGTATATACTGAATAGCATATGCATGTATCCACACATACCTCCCCCTTAAATCCAGCCGGCTTTTCATAAGTTGACTCTCCTGTTAATGCATTATAGTAATAGACAACCCCCGTGTCAGTCTTGTGGGCAGTCCAGACATCAGATTGTTCATTAACAGCAGCTTCAACCCTGGTTCCAACATCATGGACAAGTTTCCTATTATCTGCAGAACCCCATGTAATACGGATGAAGAAAAAATTAACTTCATGGTATATTATTGAAGGTTAAACAGCTCTTACATTGTTAGCTGATCAGTAATCTAGCAGGAAACCCTGAGCGTACCAATTCCTTGAGGAGGTAACCCTGTCTGTGTTGCTGAAGTAACTGATGAATGGTTTGCTGTAGTGGCGCTAGATTGTGCAAATGGACTTGTTCCTAGAGGAGTGACACCGGGAGGTTGAGAATCAGATGCTGGTGTAGCAAGAGGCATGCCACTTGATGCAGAAGGAAAGGGTCCCTGATAAATAGTAGGATAAGGCACATATGGAGGTCTGGGAAAGCCACCCATTGGAGGATGTTGCATCCAGAATCCCTGAGGGGAAGGAGCCATAGAAGGTAAGGGTGTATAGGTAGGGTACATTTGTTGCTGAACAGCTGGATTTGATGAAATGGGAACACTGGGTCTAGGGACTGCAGAAGAGGGAGAATCCATGGCTGCAGAAGTGGGGATCATCTGAACAGATGGTACTAACGTAGGGTGTCCAGGTGCCCCTGAAGTTCCAGAAGATCCAGTAGACATGGGAAAAGATGGAGTGGTGGGCATCCATGAAGTCGCCGGTGGAAAATTGGGAGTGGAAGATGCATTCATTTTGAAATTTAAGGCGTTATGGACAGGCAATGTGCAAGACAGAGAAATTGTTAATCCTGATGATAAGGTAATAGCTGGTGTATCCTGCAATCAACAAACAGGTCCCAACCATAAGACATTGGCATACAAAATACTCCATGTCAGATTAATTCCACAGGCTCATATGCAATTGCTAGATATCATCTTGCAAATAGTAGAGTGCTGAATTCGGAGCAGGATTGGATAAATTTAAAAAGGAGAACATTGCACCAAACTCCAAAAACTGGATGTGAACCATGATAGGGAGTTCTCACTTGATGTCAATTAATAGCAATTACGGCATTTAGGAACCTACTCATTAAATATAAATCTCATCACGATGGGTAGAGGCTAAAACTGAGGCATCTAGTTGCATTCAATACTGGGGAACCAGCAAGATGATTTTGTGGATGTATCCTAGATACTATATTGCTATGTATTATACTCCGGAAAGTCATGTTAAGATGTTACTGTTGCACTGTAAATAGCATTTCAAGAAAAATTATAAACACAAAAACTGGGAGAGTAGCTGCAAAACTTAAATTCCTATATTTTATCTTGCAAATTTGGCCAAATTCAACAGACTGTATACTATACCCCCATACTTGCTGAACTTGAAATGACTCCTAGACTGGTAAAGAAGGCTGCATTATTGGTGCAAACACTCAATGCAGAACTCGAACGAGGGATGTCAAAAAGGAAGGTTATTTCCAACAGGGCTGGAAAATGAAGGATTGCATAAAATAGAGAAAAATAAAATCCTTAACTTCAAGAACTCGATCGAGAGCCAAACAATAAATCAGGATCAATAGATAATGAGATTATTCGGTTCTGGGAATCTAAAAAAAAAAATCTTAAGTTTTAGACAATAAGTTTGAACATTGAATCAAACAAAAAGAGGGATTGTTTTAGGGGAAATTCTTACCTGAAATGAATGCGTCCGAGAGACTGAGACTACCGAGAGACCTCCATTCGCTTCGGGCTCGGTAGCAGAGATGATGGAAGAAAGTGGCTTTGAATTGAGGTCGAAGGAGATATTAGGCAGAGAATTGAGAGAAACACTGGTCTGGTTAGGGTTAGGGGTTTGGGCTTTTGGGAGTTTTCACTTTGGGACTAAGACGAGGTGGAAGAAGGAAATTAGGAAAACATTAAAATACCACCGCAGTATTTTATGTTTCAGGACTTCAGTTTTCATTTTTTACAAATGAGTCTATCTAATTTTTCAAAGTAGCACTACATTTTTTTCTATGATACGAGTTCCCTGTTTTTGGCCAACAATTGATTAATTGATTATTATCAACTCTTTCATGACCATATATTTGTAAATAAATTTTGTTTGAATCAAATCATCAATGATCTGTTGTTAAATTCAAGGTTTGTATGATTCAACTAAGTAGTTTTTTGCTATCTATTCATGGAGAGTGGGATCCCAACCAAGACAAAGTAAGAGTAGAGTAATAATCAAATTCAAGTTGTATTTTAGCTACCATCCGTAGAGAATTGGTGCCTTTTCGGACAAGGTTTGCATGGACTAATTATTCAATTTGGGTCAAATATTACGAAATGACTTAATTTGAGTTTAACTTTTTAATTTAGTCAATTTATTAAGGTTAGATCTTATGAATGGGCTTAATTAAAGTCTAATGACTTTTTTTCCTAACCCATGTAAATGCAATCACCATTAAACCTAACAACATGTTGATGTGATAGCATTGATATTTAACAAAAATCGATCAAGTTGAGTTCTTTTTTTTCCTTTTTAACTATGATAAAATTATGTCTTTTTTAAAAATCACATGCATATAAACCTTCACACGCTCATAGTTCAACTTAACTAAGAAAACCAATTAGTGTTCATGAGATTTTAACATTCGGATGCAAAATTTCAGAAATCAGAACATTCAAATCAAAATATAGTTCAAATTCTACAAATTCATCAAGAATACTAGATCCAAAAAGTTGCAAATAAGCTAAAAAAAAAAACAACAAAAGTTAGCTCAAATTAGACTCCATAAGGATTCTTACATTTTCACTTGTGCAAATTATTAAGTTCAAAATACTAATCGAAGTGAAGCTCATGCAATTTGAAGCTGAAAATGAGTAGTTTTGCTTGATTTTGAGGCACTTCCAAAGTGCGAGATTTTCACATTGGGAGATTTGAAAAAGAACAAAAAATCTCAAATTTTGGTTTTTCCAAGTGGTGCGACGAGGATATGGGAAGAATACTAAAAGTTATTCAAAATATAACGGGAATAACTTTGGTAATAAAATTTTTGCCCCAGATCCATCCCTCTCAAATACCTTGATTTGGAGGAGTGGAATATGAGGGGTTTGGAAGGATAGTAATCACACATTCATACCCCTTGACTAAACAAACACCCACCATGTCAAACTCCTCCAGATACTACCTACAACCAAACAAGGGCCTACTCTAGCACCGAAGGCCCTTAATTGAGTTAATTTTGTAAAATTTACCCCTCAGTCGATCAAATTAGATGATTATATCCTAAATTGAGCAATTTTGCAAATAATCAAGCACAAATAATCAATTAGCATCGAGAAAATAAAAAAAAATAAAAAAAAATTACTGCCTGGTCCCCGTAAGCTTTTTTTATTTTACTTTTCCCTCCTTTCTGTTGTGTCCAGACCCAAAACACAGCTCATCAAAGTATATAAACTTACAAGGAAAGCAAAAACCCTTTACCATTTTCAGCAGCCTCCGCAGTAGGGTTTTCTCACTCCTCTCTTCTTCATTCCCATCTCTCTTAAGTGAGAGACCCTAAAACACAACCAAAGAACAAAACTTTAATAAGAAAAGCGATGGCGCAATCCCTAGAATTATTGTTGATCCAATTCTTAATGCCAGACAACGATGCAAGGAGGCAAGCGGAGGAGCAAATTAAGAGACTTGCAAAGGATCCTCAAGTTGTCCCGGCTCTTGTTCAGCACCTCCGCACTGCCAAGACCCCAAACGTCCGCCAGCTCGCCGCCGTCCTCCTCCGTAAGAAGATCACTGGACACTGGGCTAAGCTTGCTCCTCAGGTTAAGCAACTTGTCAAGCAGTCACTGATTGAAAGTATCACAATGGAACACAGGTTTACTATCTAAATTTCAATATGCTTTCTTTGTTATCAAGTCTTGACTTTTATATGGTAATTGAATTTTATTTCATTTTTGGATGGTTTGGTTTTTATCAGTCCACCAGTTAGGCGAGCCAGCGCCAATGTAGTAAGTATAGTTGCAAAGTATGCGGTTCCAGCTGGAGAGTGGCCTGATCTGCTGCCATTTTTGTTTCAATGCAGTCAGAGTCCGCAGGAGGAGCATAGAGAAGTAAGTTTTTTTTTTTAATTTTTTTATTATAGTTTGGGGAAGTTGATTCTGTTACATTGATAAATAATACCATTCGATTGTAAGAAACCATTGATCCAATAAGCTTATTGCTTCTGTAATTGGATTATTTCTTTTTAAGAAAGTTTAGAAGTGGCTTTTGAATTAAATCATGTCCTCTTGTTTGTATTATTTAGTTTGATATTTAGCCTTATAATGATCAGCTTTTCTAGATGGTAGCAGCTCTCTTTTCTTCTTCTGCCCTCCAATTCATGCCACTTTTGTGTTACAGACTAACATGTGCATTTGTCTGCTTCTGGTGATATAAGGTGGCATTGATCCTTTTCAGCTCTTTGACTGAAACAATTGGAACCACTTTTAGACCACATTTTGCTGATTTGCAAGCACTTTTGCTCAAGTGCTTGCAGGACGAGTCAAGCAATCGTGTCAGAGTTGCTGCTCTTAAGTAATGATTTACTACTCTTTTTTCCTTCTTGATTTGGTGATAATGTTAGGAGTTAAGAAGAACTTTTGTGGTTTGCTTACAATATTTACATTATTCCTCAGGGCAGTGGGGTCGTTCCTTGAATTCACAAATGATGGGGATGAAGTGGTGAGTTTGATTAATTAGTCTGTTTAAAGAGAGAGAGAGAGAACAAGGTCAAGCAGTTTTGCTATAAGATTTTGGCTAATTATAACACTGTGCAGGTAAAGTTTCGGGAGTTCATTCCTAGCATTTTAAACGTATCAAGACAATGCCTTGCTGCCGGTGAGGAGGATGTTGCTATTATTGCTTTTGAAATTTTTGATGAGCTTATTGAGTCTCCTGCACCTCTTCTTGGGGATTCTGTTAAATCCATTGTACAGTTCTCCCTTGAAGTTAGCTCAAGTCAGAATTTAGAATCTAACACTCGCCACCAGGTGAGACTTGACTTATCACTAAAATTACCTATAGTCAATTAGTCATGACGGGCAATTCCTTCACAGGCTATGACGGCATTCAGTTTCTTTCAAGTATTTGCTTTTGGTCTTCTATTCTGCATCTTTACTTCTTTTCTGCTGTTTTATTTGTCAGGCTATTCAAATAATTTCATGGCTTGCTAAGTATAAAGCCAATTCCCTAAAAAAGCATAAGCTAGTCACTCCTATTCTGCAAGTAATGTGTCCATTGCTAGCAGAATCATCCAATGTGGATGAAGATGATGATCTTGCTCCTGATCGAGCTGCTGCAGAAGTTATTGACACAATGGCCTTGAATCTGTCAAAGCACGTCTTTCCTCTTGTTTTTGAGTTTGCTTCTGTAAGCATTCAGAATGCAAATCCGAAGTTTAGGGAGGCCTCTGTCACAGCTTTAGGTGTTGTTTCAGAGGGTTGTGCAGAGTTAATGAAGGATAAGTTGGAACCTGTTCTTCAGATTGTCTTAGGGGCATTAAGGGATCCAGAACAAATGGTTAGAGGGGCTGCCTCTTTTGCATTGGGTCAATTTGCAGAACATTTGCAGCCTGAAATTATATCTCATTATGCAAGTGTTCTTCCCTGCATTCTCAATGCTCTGGAGGATGTGTCTGATGAAGTAAAGGTACATAAAGGGAAAGTTTTAGTTTTGTGGTACAAACAAACTTATAGTCGATTATTTTTTCATGCATGTCAGTGTTTACATTTATGTTTTGCTGTAGTATTTATGAGCATCACTTGCTTCCTTTTTTTATAGGAAAAGTCATATTATGCTTTGGCAGCATTTTGTGAAGATATGGGCGTGGAGATCCTTCCTTTTCTTGATCATTTAATGGGAAAGCTGCTAGCTGCTCTTCAAAGTAGTTCCCGCAATTTGCAAGAAACATGCATGGTAAGCAAGTATATCTATGATTCCTTGTTTGAACTTAAAGAGTAAAAGAACTGCGCATACAAACAAAGACAACTAGATTGAGATTCACAACTCATAAGTCAATGGAGAGTTGATGATATGAGATAATGTCACTTGAGTATACTTGAAGTATTCAAACACTGTGTTTGAGGTCATTGCGGAATGTAAGCCTCTAAATTTAATATTTTTTTGTTAATATTGGCGCAGTCTGCAATTGGTTCCGTTGCAGCTGCTGCAGAGCAAGCTTTCATTCCATATGCTGAAAGGGTTCTGGAGTTGATGAAAGTATTTATGGTGCTTACTAATGATGAGGATTTGCGTGCTCGGGCACGAGCTACGGAGCTTGTTGGAATCGTTGCAATGTCTGTTGGAAGACCAAGAATAGAGCCAATTTTACCTGCTTTTGTAGAAGCTGCAATTTCCGTAATTACACTGTCATTTTCTTCTAAGTATCTTTACAAGAATATCATCTTCTATATGTGTTGAATGATGCTTTCTATCGCCTTAGGGTTTCGGATTGGAATTCAGTGAGCTTCGGGAGTACACTCATGGATTCTTCAGCAATGTTGCAGAAATTATGGGTGATGGATTTGTGAAGGTGTGCATGGTTTTAATTATTCTTCTCTTGTCCATTGCTTGGTGCCTATATTGATGTCAGTTTTTATTTTGAGCAGTATCTTCCTCATGTTGTGCCCCTGGCATTTTCATCCTGCAACCTTGATGATGGGTCTGCAGTGGACATTGATGAGTCTGATGATGATAATATTAATGGTTTTGGTGAAGTCTCATCGGATGATGAAGCTCATGATGAACCAAGGGTCAGGAATATTAGTATAAGAACAGGGGTATTGGATGAAAAGGCAGCTGCAACTCAAGCTCTTGGCTTGTTTGCCCAGCATACAAAAAGTTCTTTTGCTCCGTATCCTTGTACCTTCTTA